>VZTY01026715.1:36054-148554 GCA_013400935.1 Turnix velox
AATGGAAGGACTTTAGTGTTCAACATGAGGGAGTTTTTAAATTAAAAACAGTTGACCAGAGAGGAGGTGGAGGACCCATCCCTAGAGACATCCAAGCTTAGGCTTGCTGAGGCTCTGAGCAACCTGACCTAGTGCAGGTGGAACCAGATGATCTTTAAGGTCCCTTCCAACCCACACCATTCTATGATTCCATGACTTCCAGGGATACCACTGGGTAATAGGGACTGCAAAATATGCTGTTTTGTTTGGTAATTTGTGGGGAGAGCTTGAAGTGAGTTTAAGAGAGATGTGTCCACGTGAGTAAGAGTGAATTGCAAATACTTTCTACTCTGTTTTTTGGAATGATGCTTTGCACATTGGGCTGTATAAGGAGTCAAGACCTGAATCTGGAATCCAACCCCACATTCTTTGTTTATCTGAAATTTCTACTGTGTGAACCCTGGAGAGGCTTCTCATGATCAAGAGCTGAAAGAGCAGCCCTTGGTTTAACAACTTCAGGCAGCTATGTCTTTTTTTGTCTTCACCCTGGTTACTGTGATGATATGGCCCTTGCCCTAGCAGAGTGTGATGGATATTAATTAAATAACTGCACAGCACTTCACATTCAAAGAACTATCCTTGTGAAAAAAAGTGTAGCACAAGCACCAAAGTGGGAAACTACCTTGCACATGCAAAGGTGGCAATTTGAAAACCACAGATCTTTGTGTGTGTCATCTGCCTTTTCAGCCTGACATTTAGGAAACCAGGTAGGGGAACTTCAGGAGCAAACACCTTAAGAAACTGCCATGAAAGCTTCCCAGCAGCCAGCCCCCTCTGCAAGTGGCCAGGTCAACTATCCCCAAACCCACACTCCAGCATCCTTTTACTCTTTGCCTTCTGATACTTCATGCAAAGGTGAAACCAAGGACTACAGTCCCAAATTTGTCAGTTGCAGCACCATCTTGCTTCAGGTTTTTCCTTCAGAAGTGTCTTTTTCCCAAGCCCAAAAGCTTCTACAATACTTTCAAGAGATTAGGATGGAAATAACAAGCTAAAGCAAACCATTTGGTACATCAAATCCCCCTTAGTATCTGAGAAGCATGTCTGTGCCCCAGTTGGAAAAGCTCTAGCCTCTCAAAAAAGGCAGCACTTTCAGCTTCTATATTTTGCATGATGAAACAGGAAATTGGGTAACAAGATGATGCTACATCTTCCATGCCCATTTCAGGGAAAAAGTCTTTAAAAAATCCAGCCTGCCTGGATTTCTCTCGCGAGCAAGCGTGGCCTAGAAAGCGAGAAAATAGATTTTTTCTTTTTTGTCGTTGCTGTTGTAAAAGGAGGAAATCTTTTTTTTTTTAAGAAAAAAGGGTTTTTTGACAAAAAAGAGGTGCTGAACGTCCATGAGGCAGGGGGTCGAGGGGTGCCGGAGAGACCCTCAGGTGCCCTTGCCGGGTAGGCGGCGCCGCGAGGTTTCCGTGGGGCTCCGTGTCCCGCAGCACCTGGAACCGCAGCCGCGGCCCCGACTTCGGCCGCGGGCCAGGTCGCGGCGGCGCGCCCTGGCGCGCTCCCGCCTCCCCGCCCGCCCACCTCCACATGCACACACCCGTGTCGGGAGGAGGAGCGGCATCTTCCTCGCTGTCCTCGTTTCGCCAATTTAATTTCCTCCCCATCTTCTTCTCCTTTTCTTTCATTTTTAATAAACTTTATTTTGCTATTATAACTGTAATTATTTGTCGGGGTGCTCCGACTGACTGCCGCCGGAGAGGGTGGATTATTCCTCGGCAGCTCCTCGCGGCTCCTGGAGAAGGTAGGCAGCAGCTGATGCAATCGGGGGGGTGGAGTGGAGGGCCGGGGACGCGGCTCCCCGCGCAGCCTTTGTCTCCGCGCCGCGGCCGCGAAGCGCCGGCTGGAGCTTGCCGCTTTGTCTCCGCAGTCTGCGCAGCTCCCCCTACCCTCTCCTTCTTCCCCTTCGCCGAACCTGCCTCCATTCACCACCGCGCCTGCTTACTTCAAACCTTAAAAATGCGTGGAGCGAGTCGTGGAGAGGATGAAGCATAGTTGCGGGAGGGGATGGGTGGTGAGGGGTGTCGGCCATGCGGCATCTCCCTGCGGCCGGCGGGGCGGCGAGCTTGGGGGGGAGCTAGGGAGGAGGCTGGCGAGTCGTGATGCTGCCGTGTGGAGCCGCTGCGGCGTGCCTTTAAAAAATAAAACTAAAAAGGAAAACGAACAACAAAAAAGGTAGTCGGCAGGTAGGAGCTTGTGCTGGTAGATAAAAAATAAATAAAAATTTAAAAATAGTTTCAGGATGGCAATTGTGACGGCTAGAGCTGCGGGGCCGCGTATGCCGCAGCCCCCGCAAGATGCGCGGGCAGCGAAACGCTCCTGCCTTTCCTGGAGAGCCGACGCTGCCTGAGGGGCAGGGGAAGTTTTCACGGTATTCAGAAAATGCAGGCTGGGCCCACGGTGCGCACGCGTGTGTGTGTAAGTTCATAGTAACGGCTAAGCTGCTGGCTTGTAGTGAGCCGAAGGCGAGAACAAAAAGGAGCAGATCTTGGTGCCTGGCTGTGCGTTTGCTCACGCGCGTATAGGTCCATCATGGCTTTATGGCATTGTTTGGCAGAGTTTGCAAAGGAACCTGTAGCAAGGACGGATGTCCTTGTGAAAGTGGAGAGGAAGAGGTGTGCAAAGCCATGCTTTGTTTATGTGGCACTAGGAGGGCAGAAATAACACGCTTGTTTGGCAGCTGGTTTTATGGAAGGCGAAGCTAAGGCCTTGCTTGTGCCACCAGCTGAAGCCACCACAAGTCCTTAGGCGTCGTTCCCTAGAAGGAGAAAGAAAGAGCATTCTTCCAGGTGAATTTTGCTTTATTTGCCACCAAAATACCAACTTCGTTTAAAAAACCTCTGAAGGGAAATTCCATCTGTTGCTGAAGAGTACAGAGTATCCATGCCTGCCCTTTTCATGGTAGGAGCCAGTGCTGCGACGGGGCTGAAACCGACTGGCAAAACCTGCCTGAAATTGAGGAATGGCTACATTGCTGGTGAACAGAGAGAGGCTTTCCGCTGTGGCTCAGTGGAAATTCACTGACTAAAATGGGATCTGCTTCACTGTCGTACTGATTGACTCCTATCTGACTTTGTCTTTTTATAAGGGTTTTTTGTTGGGTTGAGGGTTTTTTGTTTTTGGGTTTGGTTTTTTTTAAGGGGCAGTATAGAGAGAGTAGTTCACTGAAGCACACTGCAGCGTCCTCTGGCTTGTCACTGGAGATTGTTTATGCTGTAGTTGGACCACCTGGGATATTCAGCCATTGTGAGGATGGGAGTTTTGTTGGCAGCCGGTGCCACACACCGCTGTGCAGAAGGTTATCCGAGTTGTTCCATGCTTTCCATAGACTGGCATAGAACATGGAGGAGCCATTGTCCTTCACATCCAAATCCTGCTTTTTGCTAGGATTTTTAAAGGATGGGAGGGGAATCGGGGAGCTCACAGTCTGCTTGCAGGCTGGTCATCCTGGGACTCTGTCCAACATTTTGTCTGGTTATTCTGGTTTTTGGGACTTGTTCTTTACCAGGAGGAAGAGTGATGATCAAGCAGAAATGGGACTCTCTTTCATCTCATACTCTTCCTTTTTCTCAGCTTGCTTGATTCTGTGGAAGCATGCTTGGCACATAGCGCTGACAGTATCCACCGCTTTAAAAGTTTGTATTATGAAAGCAAATGGGATGCTGTGGTAATATTTAAATATTCTAAGCCTGAATTCAGTGTCCTTTCTTTTTATTGCTGTGACCTTATTCCAATCCAAGAAGTTTGAGCGGCTGCTCTTGGGAAAAATAGCAGGTTTTTCATGTTGAATGTGTTTCATGGCCCTTTTTGCAGTTAACTATCATAATATTTGCATAAGCTTATCAGGTAAATATAACTTTGAGTCTCTCACAGTTAGGAAAACTGAAGCGAAGAAAACGTGCACTGGAGCAGGAGGCAATGTGAGTTACACGTAAACTTATGCAAAGGATTCTCTCTTCTGCAGGACAAAATTTATTTTAAATAAGAGTTTCAGATCTGCTATTTAGCTCTCACAAGCATATCTGGTTAGTCTGCTTTGTTGCTGTAGCCCATAAAGCCCTGCTCGCACAGAACTTCCACTTTCTGTGTTCGTTCATCTGTGGTGGTGTGTCCTGGGATCTCTTTAGCAAACCCAAGACTATTGAGAAGATTTCACAAAGAAATATAATTAGGAAAAAATGTGACTATATTCCTCTGCCAAATGCCTTCCCTAAATTGACTGGAAAGGGTTCAAAACAAAAATGTACTTAAAATCATTTTTCTTTATGGCTCATCGTTAAGTGTTTTGCCTGAAGTAATGAATCACTGGGTGAATCAGGCTGGGGTTTATGATTTCTTATTTGCATGCCTTTGATCAGCTGAGTGGCCTGTCGAGACTTAATTTGGGACTGTCTTCCCTTTCTTTATGGCAGCCTGGAAGGGCAGTGTGGAAAGCAATGGGGTCGAGCTTGAACATTTTCCTGTTGCAGTGCAAGGTCACGCAGTACCAAGAGAGAAAGCCTGAGAATCCACATTCTTGCTCTTCTTTTTAATAGCATCCTTTTCTGAGCTTCCTTCTGGAGTCTTCTGTCACTTGTTTGTTTCCCCACCACCATCTTTTAACTGTTTCTTGTGCCTTGGGGGCTGTGTGAGAGAGGACTCTGGAAATCAGAGGTGATGGCTTGCAGCCACTAAGCAAACAGCTGCCACAGTTGGAAGACCTTCCAGCCACCACATTGCCTGTTGCTGGTGGTTAGGACGGGTGCAGGCACCTCGGTGGTTCTCTCTGACATCTCGGAGCCCACTGGGGCTGGATCACTGGTGGGGCTGAGGGGATCCTGCTTAACGCTGGTCTTGCAGCTGCAGCTGGCTGCAGAGGGACAGTTCTGAGGAGCTGGAAGCAATGACATTTCAAGCACTGCAGATGTTTGCTCGGTGGATGTGAGTCAGACTTTAATTTTCAAGCTCTTTGTTATCTCAGTGGCTCTTCTCTAATCTCTCTGTTTTGTCCTTCCTGGAGATGATGAGTGAATGGGAGCTTTATGTTCCCCATGTCAGGTGTCACTAATGCTGAACAAAAAGGAGCTGCTTCTCCACTAATTTTGTTCACTAATGCTGAACAATAAGGGGACAGTTGCTTCCCCACCTCCCAACATGATAGTGCTACCTCTAAAGCCTATTCTTGCTTTTTGTCATTTCAGTGAATAGTTCGTATGCAGAATTTCAGTGTTTTGTTATTTATATCCATGGTGTCTTGATGGTCACATTGCTCTTCTTTGAGTCAGTGTTCAAAAGTATGAAGGCAGAAAGAAGTATCACATCTCAGGCTTTGCAGGAGTAAAAACAGTTTGTGTTAAACTCAAGCTCATAACTGCCAAAGAGGAGTTTTTGGCAAAACTCCCTTTGAGAAGAAAGTTGAGTTATATTTCAGCTTTTAAGTAAGTTATCTTGAATTTCATAGTTAAAATTGCTTAGCATGTCTTGTATATTCGCCATCCCAAGACCGCTTGACTGTGGGTAGTGCTTGGTGAATGAAGTGCTCAGTGAGTGTGTGAGGGCACCTGACCAAAACCATACTTGGAGGTAGGCCAGATGGTTTCCAGCCCGACCACTTTCCCAAATGACTCTCACATATGGGTCAGTTTTATGGTGGCCACCTGTCTTAAGATGGCACTTTTTGACTCATGTGATTCATCGGATATGAAAAAAATGGCCTGTGAATTAAGTCATCACTGCTACCACCAAGAGTGACAGCCTCTGTCAAAAAAACCTAAAGAAAATCCCAAACAAAACTTTTTGAGACCATCACGATGTGTGAAAAATGCGACATTCTGATATTATACCTCTTCCACATACTGCCCAGGAAGGATTCATGCTTGAGCTAGCAGAAGAGATAAAGTTAGATTGTATGCATTAGCATATATTTTCAAGTTCAGACCTTTTGTGCCCATTGCTTCTGTTGTGAAATTTTAACAGTCCAGAAAAATGGAGTTGCAGGAATTTTACTTTTTTTTAATCTTGCAGAAGGCAACGAAGAAAATTACTCCAGTTTTTGGAATGTATTTTAATGGCTCATGAAGGTTTTGGTGTCCTTGAGAAAAACCCCTCTTTCTGTCTCCTTGTGTCATCTCACAATCCTTCTGAAGTCTATGACCAGTTGTAATCTTTTCCATATTCTGCAAGGAGCTCACAATGAATAAATTATCCGTGATGGGTTTTATAAGGCATTCCATGGGATGCTTAAAGAGAAAGCCAAGTTCCTAGGCCAGAGCAATGCTTTTTCTACTTAACAGCCAAACACAGACCTTTGAGATCTCTTTAGAAGGGTCATTATCTCTTTCCTGGTTTTCTTTCAGGATGATTCCCCCTTCGAGGGAAGAGTGTTAGCCCATCAAGTGCAGCAAAACTCTTGTTTCTTCTTTTTGATTTACTACACGTGTGTCTGGAGAGGGGGGTTTGATGGCTGCTATCTGGATGTTTTCTTTTTGGGAGGTTTAAGGCTCAGTGAATGGAAGCAATTTGAATTGCTATGGTCATTCTTCACATGATTATGTACTGCCTTTCAACATAAATTAGAAATAAAGCTCAGTCTAGGATCTTTTGCCAACAAAGCTTTTTTATTTGCATTTATTTCATGACATTTCTTGAATTAAAAGGCCTTAGAAGTAAAAATATTACCATGCCACTTCCTGTATAGTTCAGCATCAATACACTGAATTTTTATTAGTTGAAACAATTTTTTTTCTTTCTCTTCTCATAGCACTAGTGATCCTTACTCCTGAGGGGGTGACTTGCTTAGCCCAGCCATCACACTGTAGAAGCTCCCTCTCGGAACAAAGCCATTGCATTTGCAGGAGCCATGAACCCTTCCCAGAGACTGGGGTGAATTGTCCCCTCCACTGCAGAGGCCAAGTGATGAGCCTGGAGTAGACACTTGTCTTGTAGGCAATAAAGGTAGTTGATACAAACCCTGCCCTTTGGGACTGTAGATTTTATTTTGACTCTTGAGATTTGTCACATATAGTAACTTGAAACTTTAAATAGGTAGAATTCATGTGACTGCTTGCACTCCACTGACCTTGGAGGTGACTAACCTCCACTGAAGAGGGTGCCCAGCTATGACAAAGGGTTAGCTCTATATGCAAGTTAAAGTTAATTTTGAAAAAAAACTGCAGTTTACTCCAGCTATCACACTTCTATCACCCTTTCCATCTGAATCTGGGAGTACTTCACAAACTGAGTGCTGTTGTCCTTATTGTCATCTTCTTACAGATGGAGGTGCTAAGGGTGAGGTGGTTATCCTTTGCCAAAGATTTGTGATGAGCTCATCGTCATGCTGTGACAGTGAAAGTTGCAGTCCCTGGCCCCAACACACCCTCCCTTTGCCCTCCTCATGCTTTGGCACTGAAATCAGTTTTTCTCATACTTGAAAGTTTTCCTCACCAATGTTTTTTGTTTAACTGGGATATTTGATGGTGATAGTATTCTTTACTTAACCTAGCAAAAACCGGAGTCACATTCAAAGATGTGACTACTGTCAAGCCATTTCAGGAGTAGCTCATCTGCCTGGAACGTAGAATCTGCTGGAATGATGGCTGGTGCTTCAGCGAGCACTGCTTGCTCTGAGGTTTTGATGCACCTTCATTCAATCTTTCTTTTTTTTGTGGAGTCAGTGGTTTTGGGTAAAGAGAAATGAAAAAAAAAAAAAGTAAAATAAAATAAGGTTTGTCATTTATTCATTGCAAAGATATCTTGTGAATAAAGTGATGAGATGTTTCGCTGCCTTTCTGGCCTTGTAGCATCTCAGCTCCAGAGAGCCAGAACACTGAAAGCAGGAGCTGCACCTGGGTGAGCTGAGAAGTCCGCTCTGCTCTCCATCACGCTCTTCATTACCTCACAGGAGCACTAATTTCAGCTCCTGCTTCTCAAGCACTTAATGGGGAATTTATTAAGCACAGGCAATGTCAAGGCAGTTCTGAAAATCCTCCTCAGGGACCATGATGTAAAAACGGCGCCCAAAGGGAAAGCTTGAGTCTTAGATGAAGATTTACATGGATTTTGAAATGCCAGGGGATACAAATCTCAGTACAGAAGTCGTTATGTCTATTAAGGAATTATTTATTTTAGGAACTCATGGTCACAAGAAGCTTCAGGATTCAATGGGCTCGGTCCTTGCCACCTCAGCAGTCACTGTCTCCTGTGGCTTTATCCTTTTATGAAAAGATTGTGCTTCTCTTCCAAAATAGGTAGACTATTTTATTCCTGCAGTCTCCAGGAAGACTGTTCCAGAACATCACTGCTAAAAGCACCCTGTGCTTGCCAGTCCATTTTTATTTATCACAGCCTAAATCCTTTTTTTTTTTCCCTTTCTTTTATTGTGATGGCATTTTAATACACAAGCAGTTGCTCCCCTGGTATCTCCAGTGGAAATCTCAGGGAAATCTCTTCTGTAGAGGAGTTGAAAAGGACCCAGCTCACATTCCTTCCCCCCAGTCCTTGCACCAGGCTGTACCAGGCTCCATCTGCCACCCTGAAACCTGCTTAGTTGCTCCTTCAGGAAAAAAGAGACAATCCTGCCCCATGCTAAGCCTCAAGGCTCTCCTTTAAACTGAAACTTGGACAGTATGGCCTCTGGATGAAATGTTAAGAGCACATTAAACTTCAGAACAGAGTTATGTTTCAAAAAAAATATTTTTAGGCTGGAAAGCAAGCTCATTTGCAAAGGCCTTTTCTGCATGGTAGGGATGTGGTGTAAACCAAGAAGTACTGGGTCATGTAAACCTAATTTGAAACAGGCAGATGTTGTAACTGAGCAGTTGAGCTACATCCTCCTGCCTCAACATAGTGCCCTATAGTGCAAGAGCTGAGGATGTTCCTGTTTCTTCGGTTGGTTGCGAGCACGTTGATGGCTTCGAGGTAGATACAAGAATTTGAAAATATGCCCAAATAATTCCAGCATCTGGGCTTTCACCGTGTACCCCAGGGTGACTTGTTTGCCAATAGTGCAGGAAATTCATTCACAAAATGGGAATTGAGAGAGCTTGTGGTGCGGTAGCTCATTTATGATTAACATCCTGTTGCCTCAGCGCTAGGCTGGAGTTGTAGCTCAGCTGAGAGTGTTTGGACTCCGGAAAACATTGGTCTTTCAGTTGATCTGCGTTGCTGATGAGGAAATATGTCACCGGAGTAGACTTGTCTGATCTACCTTTGGTGTTACTCTTGGTGCTTGTAAGCAGCCCATCTATCAGAGGAGAGATACCTGATCTCTGGATAATAACAGCTTGACACTAGATATACATTATTCTTTCTTCCTATGATGTCTGGACTGAATGATTTGTTTCTGTCTGTTCCTGTGTTTTTTAACTTCCTCTGCACATCCTCTTTACCAAAAAACCTTAACACATTCAAATACCTAGAGTACTGTCATTAGTAGAGCAGAGTGTTGGGGTCTCTATCCCTTTATTGCAGACACAAGCTATTTTATATTTTTAAGTGAGAGGCAACACAGCATACAAAAGATGAGCACCGAAGAGTAAAATGGAACTTGGACAAGCAAATAATTTTTATTCCTTAATTTTTTTTCCCCCTATTAGGGGGTTTACGCTTTCTCTCTAAAACAAATGGGATTGATTTCCTTAGTAGTTTATTAATACAAGTGCTGTCTTTGGCAGTTGGTTGTTGGACCAGATAAAAAGGTTAGTGACGCTGATCTCACTAAGGTATATAAGGTTACTACTGCAATGCATTTAGCTTATAGACCTTGGTTCTCTGAAAAACAAGAATTTGGTTGGTAAGGTTTCACTGGTTGGTACAGGTTTCACTGATTTCTTCTTCTTGGTGATACAGTCTGCTGTTGGTGGTATAGATAGATCTTTGTTTTTTTTCTTGTGTTTTACATAGGTTGCTGTTCTTGTGGCTGCAGTTTACTCGCAAGACACCAACCAAACACTAGTATTTGGAGAAGTACTTGGATACGTACAGTTCCTCACCCAGGATGCTTTTCAAGCCTGGCTTAGAGCTGACTGAATTGCAGAATATGACCGTCCCTGAAGATGATAACATCAGCAATGATTCAAATGATTTCACAGAGGTGGAGAATGGCCAGATAAATAGGTGAGTATTTTTCCACTGACTGTTCTAGTAAACATACTTTTTAAAAACAGCATTCTAATTTTCAGTATAGGTCTTGAATTATTCATTATCAAGTCATGCTCCATTTGAAGATGTAATTTGAATTTCATATGTGACATCTGTTGGGCATAGGCTGCAACAGCAGATAAAGCAAACAGAGGGGTAATTTATTCATCATTTTGAATCTTTCAAATTAGTCTAATAAAATGCACAAACGTACCACATAGCGAAAAGCCAACATTTTAAAATGTCTTCTTGCACCCAGCAAAGAAGTAATGACAATTAATACAATGAGATCGATGGCACAATTTTGGGTAAATCCCTTTATTGATCTTTGATCTCTGATCTGGCAGTTTTCACCTGTTTGTCCACCTCCATGCATCTAAGCCCTTGAAGATGTACACCTGGTGCTGGTGGCAGTGAGAGTAGCCCTGGTCCATGTTCAGGTAAATTTGGCCAGCGTGGATGGTGAAGAGCCAGAAAAACGAGACTTACATTTAACTCTCAGCATCTGAGTTCACCAATATTGGTGAAAGTCGTCGCATTTGTTTAAATTAAGCTATAGGTTTTTCCATAAGCTCTTCACTCATTTCATGGAGCAGCCAGTTCCACTGGTGAGTGGTTCTTCAGGTCTTTCTACCAGCCTCCAACATGTTTTGAGCCACGCTGTTCATAGCAGAGACCAGCTATTGAAGCTGGTTTTTGACCAAACTTCCTGTTCAAACATTGTGCAGGGAAGTGGAGCACAGCAGCCGGATGGTGCCTGCGCTGGGATCCAGCCCTGCCCGGTGCTGCTGCTGCTGGGAAGCCTCTGCTGACACATCATCCTGCTGGGTGATGACTGGGCTGCCACCACCTGTGTTTATGGTCTTCTATTGCCCTTTTTTCCTTTAGGCACCCAGTTTCCCTGGCTACTCAAATGGCCTCTCTCATGGCTGCATGAGTGGACAAGGAGCTTGGTGGGAATAAGCTTTGGCTATACCATGCATGTAGCTAAACTAGGTGACCATAGCCTGGGATGGAGCAGGGGAGCTGGCTGGCAGCGTTTGTGATGGTTTCCCCAGGAGTAGGGTGGCAGCCTGGCCCCCTGCCGCCCTCCTGGGGAAGTCCTGGGGCAGTCACCAGCTGCACCATGTAGCCCTGTGACCACAGCACAGCTGCCGCTGTGGAGATTAGAGCTGGTCAGGAATTTTCTGATCCAACTGCTTTGTTGGAAAGGGCCAAAATGAAATGCAAACAAAAAGAGAAAACTGAAAGAAAGAAGGAAGAACAAGAAAAAAAAGAAACCGCTAACTTTGCCAAAACGGAACAGTTCCAGTATGAACCTGCTTGCTTTGCTGCTGGCTCACTTCTTATGATGAGGAGCTGAGGGGCTGATGGGGTAAATTCACTCCCTAGGAGCCTGCTGAGGATTTATACTCTTGAGAGGAGTAGGAGTGGCTGGACCAGCCTGACTGTGCCTCCCCAGTACTTTGGCTGGTGCCACCAGTAACTGTTAATGGGAAAAACCCCGTTAGTGCTTCATCTTTCAGTGTATTTTTATGGAGGGTGGGGAAGGAGCATGCTGTATTGTGCCTGATCCTTAGCAGTCATCTTGAGCTTTGTGGAATTAGGGTGTAGTAAGCATGTCAAGGTCTGGGTTGCATCCAGACTTTCTGTGGGGGGAGGAAGAAGTGAGGGGAGGAAGAAATGAGGGAAGAGCATCCAAAACTCTGACAGACAATTTCTGATTAGCTTTTTATCTTGGGGCAGCTGAGTGTATTCCACAATTTTGCATTCTCTTCTGGATAACATATTTTTCTCTGCAGATTGTAATTTCATCATAGGACATAGCTGTAGCCACTGCCTCGTGCAAGTGCTATCATAGGTGATGAGCACATAGGCAGACCCTGCTCTGTACACTTCACAAAACATATCCCAAAAGGATGTGGTTATTCCATTTCTATATCTATTTTGGCCAAACTCCCCATCTCTCTGGATTAAGAGGTTAATGGAATAAATCATGTTGTTCTGCTCAGCATGTGGTGTGAGGCCTTGTGAAACTCCCAAGTCCATCAGAATCAGTGGGACTTTTTCTGTTGATTTCACTTGAGCTTTAGATTAGATCTGTAATTTTCAACTAATTCTTTTTTTCATTGTTGTTTCAACCTGCTTAATTATGCACTCTGTATATAATTTTAAATACTTTTTTTCTCCCAGTGCAGAATTTTTCAAACTCAATATAGAGCAGGGTTTTGAAAGGTCTTCCGAGAATGGTACAGTAAGTTTTTAACCCCAAATATCTCTTGATCTTGAAAGAGAATTCTCTAGATTTCTTTGGATTTCCAGCCCCTTCTGGACCTAAATATGCATTTATGTATGTAGTTGTATGAAGAGGGGATGTTGTTTGGTAGGGGCTGTATTGGAAGGGTTTTTCTTTGTTGGCAGCTGTTGAATTTCTTCTGGGAAAGCTGATCAAGAGACTCACATCAAGACCAAACATGGTTTTGGTATCTTTTAACTATATATCCTGGCTATAAAACTTTGCTATCTCTGCACATAATGGTAAACCAGTATTTACTTTTTTGTTAACTATGAAGATGCTCTCAGGAAGCTGCTGTCTGAATGTGTGTCTTGGTTGACAGTCATTAGTAAGCTATTAGCACTCCTTGTTCTGCTAACAGGGTTGTTAATAGGCCTATCCAGTATCTGGTTTCATAGTAGAAACCAGACCGAGTTTTTTTATGCATTCCTTGTTCCTGCCTGCCCTGGAAATCTTTGCTATTGCTCAAGACAGAGTTCAGTTTATGAAGGTGCCTAAGGATAAAGTTCTGACATCTTGGCAAAACCAATGCCAGTGTTTCTCTAACCAATGTTTAAGGCATTGTCAAATATCACTCTAACTTAATTATATTTAAACATATCTGAGATGTCTACGTGGTTTTGGCTAATTCATGCTTAGCCAAAATTATTAGTTTGGGGATATCACCATAATCAAATATTTTTCAATTAATTGTCTAATAAAATAAATTTGAAAACCATAGTTAAACATAGTCCTTGTAAAACCACTTTATCAATAATGCTAAGTTTCTGATTTGCACTGAAGCAAACCAGTAAAAGAATTCATTAAGACCTTTTCAAGCCAGCTGTAAGGTTTCACGCATGGCAAAAATGGTTATTTTGTGACCAGGATATTTTATTAATGTATCTGGAAATTTTTTATAAGCTGCTTAATATTCAGCTTTGATGTAAGAAGCACAACAGAAAGGCATAAAAAAAATGTAAGAATAGGTTGTGTCCTTTAATGATGAGTAAACTGTTTAAAATGAAAGCAACTAACAGCACAAATGGATTTCACACTTGTCAGGGAGTCACAGGGCTTTGGTGGCACAGATAGTCGTACTGCACATTTCCACAACACCTGTCATGGTGGCCCCCAGTCCTGGGGCGGGTTGGAGTAAACAGTCATTTCACTGCATTTGTGTCATATTTATAAAGGTCAAATATACAGCATTCTGTGACAAATAATAGCTCATTTTCTAGCACATCTTTTAAACAGAGCAGATGCATGTCACAGTTTAACTAGAAATTTCAGTCTCCAGCATATGTTCTCTTTCATTTGCTGTGGGGGGAAAGCCACCCTGAAATGAAAAGTGTTTATAAAAAGCAGAGTCTTGGGAAAATTTATTTTTGTTGAATCCCTTGGTTTATTTTCCTCTTGCTTGTTTTTTGGTTTTTTTTTTAATGTAAGCTCAGTAATAACATTCAATTTATGGTAAACTTCAGCTGTCATATGGCACAATTGTACCACTTACCAAGCATGGTCCTGAGGCAACTTTCTGGTCTGGGTTTGCATGTTTACTTGCCTGCAATAACAAATGCATCACAGCCTCCAGGCCAGGCAGACCCCACATCCCCCATCACTGATGAGCTCTCTGGGCAAGCCATCATGTGCCTGAGGTGGCAGGCACATGCTGGGAAGCGGTCAATAAAAAACTGTGCACAATGCTATATACTTTGTAGAAGATGTGATTTGGGAGCCTGGTGGCCACATTCCCATATCTGTCTTTGCCCTCCTGTACGTATCACACAGTATAGGAGAAATATGTGCACTGTGATGTGTTAAATGTGAGGTTGATGAGGAGCCCAGCTTGTAATTGGTGGGTGGCTGGACAATAAGGCCAGTCCATTTTAATGTGAGGCTAACTCAAAAGAAAGCACTTAACTGATGTATCAAATCAGGCTGGATTCATTTGAGTCCCAGGCATAAGGAAATAATGTTGGCCATGGAAGATACTGGTTCTGTAGGAACTGTTTATTTTGTCAAAAGTATTCTAATGGAAAGTCCCACAGTTGCTAAATATTCAAGTAACATCACACAAGTGTTATCTTTATCACATTCTTTAACAATAGCTTTCATTGAACTCTAATAATAATACCATCCACATACTTGTTGTTTTAATAATTGTTAAGGGGGGACTGGCTGCAGAGGATGAGGAGAGGTGGGGGGAGCAGACTAGTTACTTCTATCATAACTCTGACAAAATTAAAAATGACACTTGATCTCCATAAATGACTGAAGAAGGCAAAGTCCACAGATGTTCCCAGCAGCACTCACAAATCCAAAAGAGACAAAACTCTTCTGTGTTCTCCTGCCTGTACAAATTGCCTGCGGGGTGTTGAGAGAGAGAGAGAGATGGAATGTCTTTTTCAAACCGTTCAAACTGTTCACACTCTGCTGCCTGCGTTCAAGGGGATGGGCTTTAAACAGACACAAAAAAAAAGAAAGTACAGGCTCTGTGTCAGGTTGAGATTTTTTTCCATGAAGATAAAATACTTACACCATGAGCTTTGGAAAGTTAATTTTTTATCTATCTATTTTAGAAGTGGTTGCTTTTCACTTCTTAAAGCAGTGGGGAAGGTTCAGACATCTATTCCAGCTGTGTTAAAGCTGCTAAATTTGACACAGTGTCGATATTTTGCAGCAAATTAGTTGCTAAAGTTAGTGGTTAAAAAACTTAGAAGCTTTAGGTTCTACTTGATATAAAGGAAGTCAAAGTAGAAGAGTCAGAGTAGGCAGCAGAGTTCAAGAAAAACAACAAAAATTCTGCATGTGTTTTGATAGCTAAATGCTTGGATTTAAAAAGTAATCTCCAAATATGTGTGTAGTACACAAAATGTTAGACTCGGGGGGCCAGTGCATCAGCGGTGGAAGCTGAGTCAGCAGCATTACAACTGCATGCGCTTAGAAGCTGCCTCAGCACATACTGCTAGTAATTAGGCCACAACCCAGGTAGTAGAGAAGTTTGATAGAAATCTGTTGCTTTGACTTCACAGTTGTTGTACCAGCCCAGATACCACTGGATGCACAGTCCCTAGTCAACTGATGTGCAGTCTTGGGTCACAGTTTGAACTGTACATCCCCAACTAGTAGACATTCCCAGCTGTTAGAGTGAACCAGCAGTGCTGCTCTTAGTATCCAGCGTATTGTTTGTCTGGTTTAATTTAAGAAGAGGAACCTTATTTTAACTACATTGAAATGGGTCTCTGTCACTTGGTGACAGCCTCCAGTTAGGTATGTAACTTGTATGATGGCCGATGCATTAGTGTTGCAGGGTAAGAGCCATCTGTGGGTTAACAGTGATGCCAGGGACTTAATTGGGCATGAACCTTCAAAAGATGAAAAACTGAAAGAATGTTTTGTACAAACTAAAATGTTTGCTGAAGAGAGAACCTGGGAGAAAGAAACAGTTCATCCAAATCAGGACTGTTGTAAATCCCAAGGATACTGACATACATGGCTGCAGGAAGCAAATCTTGTTCTGGTGACAGTAAGTTCTTAAATGTGAGTATATCTAGGACACAGAACAAGGAAAGGGTGAAGAGAAAGAAAAGATAATTATTCCATGCTTTCTTGCATAGATGTGTTTGATTTTGCAGCATGGTGAATTCACTCTTGAGGTTTGAAAGATACTTCAGTGAAAATCTGGTAGCTCAGAACAGGGCATCAACAGAGCACATCACCAAGTTCAGGATGGTCTGGCCAGTACTGGATGTGTGACACCTTTTCCTCCTCTCCAGCCATACCGAGGGTTTCACACCATGCCACACAATGTCACCCGACACTGAAGGAACAGGTTCTTTTAGAGATCCTTGGCAGAACTAAATGGTAACAGCACTAAATTCTAGTTAAATTAAAACTTTCTTAACAGGATATTATACTATTGTGGCACAGGATTTCTACATGCAGAATCAATGTAGTGCAATCTGTAAGCAACATAATACAGAATTTATAAAACGACTTACGATTTCTAATCACCCAGACCCTCTGCTGATTGGGTCAAATCTTAATACATACACAATACATACTGACACATAGAATCAAGGAATATTTTGGATTCTGTGGGGCCTTAAAAGGTCATCTAGTCCAACCTTCTTCCATGGCTAGTGACATCTTTCACTTGACTAGGGTGCTCAGAGCTCCATCCAACCTGGCCTTGGATGTCTCCAGAGATGGTGCATCCACAACCTCTCTGGACAACCTGTGCCTCACCACCCTCATAAGAATTTCTTAATACCTAATCTAAATCTCTTTCAGTTCAAAACATTGGTCCTTGTTTAATACAGGGGAGTCTATCCTCATCGTTTCTGTAGGCATCCTTTAGGTACTGGTAGGCCACTATAAAATCTCCCCACAGCCTTCTCAATTCAGACTGAACAGCCCCAATTCTCTCAGCCTGTCGTTATAGGGGAGATACTCCAGCCTTCTGACCATTTTTGTGTTCACCCTCTAGACTCACTCCAACCGGTGCATGTCTTTCCTGTGTTGAAGGCTCCAGAACTGGATGCAGTACTCCAGGGATGGTCTCACCAGAGCAAAGTAGAAGGGTAGAATCACTTCCCCAAACCTGCTGGTCACACTGCTTTTGATGCAGTCTGAGATATAATTGGCTTTTTGGGCTGCTAGCACACATTGATAGATCACATTGAGCTTCTCATCAACCAATACTGCCAGGTCCTTCTCCTCAGGACTGCTCTCAATCTATTCTCCACACAGCCTGTATTTGTGTTTGCCCTAATTGTGTTGAATCTAGGCTATAAACTAGACTTGAAAATGATATAAAAGAATATGAGTTACTCCACCAAACGAAGGAGAGAACAGTGGGGTTGTCCCTGGCCACTAGAGAATTCCAGGACTTGCTCTCTAGATGTAGCTTTGGTGCTTGATTTTATGGACAGTGTTGTAGCTGCTGTTCAGTTTCCCCATTCTGTGAGGGGGTCATCACCACCTCTTGATGGGATAGGTGCCTGGCAATTCCAGGTCTGACAAGGGAAGAAATAATCAGGCTGGCACCACTGATAGGCAGGGGAAGAAGAAAACTGCTTGGCTTGTCTACTTAGTTCACAGGATCTGCAGGGCCTGATAACAAGGGAAGGGGAATTGAATATGTGCCATCCAGGCACAGAGAATGGCTGTTTGCTTTGTGAAGTAGTTTGTGTTAGTTCTGCTAACCACATGAGCAGGACACAGGTCAAGCACATCCCTACAGGACTCCTGAGGAAGTAACTCCTCTTAGTGTCTGTGCAAACAAATTACTTTCCCATCTGCAAAATCAGTGCTGATGCTTTACTAAATCCCCTAAAAGGTGACTCTTTATATACACCTATATTCTGATGTCAAGCCATTGTGACCTTTATTGATACCTGTATCACTGGTATCAGTGAAGCATAATTTTGCTTATTAAATAGTTATGAGTTTGACCTCTTTTTGCTTACAGTTTTTATACACTGCTTATTTTGTAATCTCATACTGCTCATGGAATTAACGTGTTTGTGTTTTCTAAACACTCGCTGCAAGTAAATCCTCTGACTTCTTTCAGCAAGTTTATTTCGGATCGAGAAAGCAGAAGAAGTCTCACAAACAGCCACCTGGAGAAGAAGAAATGCGATGAATATGTAAGTCTCTCTTGCTGTTCTTTTCCCTGTCAAAATGCAGTATATATATGCTGTATGTATGAAGAGCCTTTGGACATGGTCTTCAAAGGTGCTGGGCACCTAGAGTTATAATTGAAATGCAGATTCCAGTAGGAACTGCCTGTGCTGAGCATGTTAAAAAGCAAAATAAAACCCCTAATCGTTATAAATCATGCACCTCAGATGTTTCACAGATGTAGTAAAAGATGGGGTTTAAAACTGAAACTATAGTATGAATTGTGTGTTGCCTCTACCATTTTATCGGGCAGTGATCAGAGTGTAGTTGTGACACAGTCTGGTGACTCTTTTTCCTTTTCCAAACCAAACTAAAGTTGTTTCCATAGGAGTAGTTACTTATATCCGATGTATGGCAAAACACAGAGTTTAAAGCATTTCCCTGCTCCATTCCAAGCTCTTGTTGATATGTCTCCCTTTATTTCTCCAGATCCCAGGAACTACTTCTCTTGGGATGTCTGTCTTCAACCTCAGCAATGCCATTATGGGCAGTGGGATTTTGGGTCTTGCTTTTGCTTTGGCTAACACAGGAATTCTACTTTTTCTGTAAGTATTCCCGTGGCGAGAAGCTGCTCTCTATGCAGTTTTCACTGCGTTTAGAGGACGTATGTGCTGCCAGAAAGCAGAGGAATTTATAGTCCATCTGTGATCAAGTAGAGCATTTGAGCATGAAATTGTTAGCTGCAAGTTTCTAACAATTTTTTTCAGTCAGTTTTTTGGGGGAGAGAGGGGAACCCCTACTTGTAACACTAGAGGAAATTAAGTCCATGTTATTTACCACTGACCTGAGGCTAGACAGGGATATTTCCTATGACCCAAAAGCTATATATAAATTGGAAATATTCAGTAGTAATAGTAGCAGTGGGACAGTACCCCGTTCTTATTTGTGTCACAGGATCTGCAGAGCTTTAACCAAAGCATGGTGCAGTATTTTTTTTTTAAGCAAGGAGAAGAATATTTATATTAATTTATATATTGCATATAATATATTAATCTCAATCCAGTAGATTCTTCAGTTTCTTATGTGAGAGTCCCTGAGAGCCAATGCAAATATAGCCAAGATTTTAGCATAAAAAGAGTTGAGGTATGGAGTACTTAACTCCAGGGGAAAAAAAATCATTTTGTAAATGAGAATTTTATAGTTTAAAAATGAACCGGTGCCAGTGAATGAGTAAGACACAGTGTTATTCTAGTTCACAGTATGAGATGTTTCATTGTGAACAGTGATTGTTAAGAAGTCAGTAGGGAATTGTGTGAAGATTTGAGTGATAAATGTTCATTGAGGGAAGAAATACAATAAATACAATAATTTGCAGTCTTTGAGAGCTGTTCAACACAGTTATTGAGTTTATAGATTAAAGAGGTGTCATTTCTTGAATATCAAATCTAAAAATCTAGTACTTTTGTTATTTTTTAGGTTTTGGGCAAACACATAATATGAGCCCTGTACATGTCAGAGTGGATAGCCAAAGTGATACATATGGCCATCTGCTCTGGGTGTTTGTGCCAGGGTAGCTACATCCATGCAGCTAGCTCACAATTTACTGTGGTTAGGTAAAACCTAGGAATAATCCCATCAGTTTATCCATTTACAATAAGAATGTACAAAGTTTCATAATTTTGTTGCCACTAAGCTAGTCCATAAAGTAGCTGGATTCAAATTTAGGTCTTTTTTTATGCAGGGGAACTGAGTTTATTTAATTTTGGCTGCTTTTTTTTTAATCCACTAATCTAACTTGTTAGTAAGTGATGTTTCACCCGTGCATTGAAAAGGAGGTCTCTAGGGGCACAGACTGGTGATTGCAAGATCTGCTGTAACTAGAAAAAAAAAAGCTGTGTCCTTTCAGACTCATTACCTTTTCTGTAATAGTAGAGTCTCAGCCAAGGGGCCTTCTTAATTTCTCCTTACTGTGTTAGTTTTCTATAATCCTATCCTTTTCTTATTTTTTCAGCAGTTTTTCATGAGAGTGTTTGCTGTAAAGGATGTAAAAATGCAGTTTCTTTTAAGTGAAGTAGATCAGACCAGCTTTGTGAACTCTAGACAAACTTTTCACAATGTGACGATGGGTGGGCTGGGTAGTAAGTATGTAGATCTGTCCTACCAAATTGTATGAAAAGCTGCCAAACCTGAATGTAGAGATTTTGTACAGTAAATAACAACATTATTCTCTACAGAATTATCTGTGTACATTTGGAAGTGAGCAATTGTTTTTGTTAGCTTTATAATGTCTTCAAATCTGTTGGCCTAGAGATAGACCAGCCTGCTGAGATCAAAGGTAAAGAAGCTAGTGGGATCTAGCTGACCAGACCAACAGAGCTTTCCCCTTTGGAGCCTGGAGATGTGATGTCTGTAGTTATACCTGAAAGCTGAAATGCTTTAAATGTTCTTTTTACCATGCAATAATCTAGTCAAACCTAGTGCGTTAGTGTTAGATTTTTTTTCTTACACCTTAATTCAGTGCATCTTTCATATGAGTGTCAAGTTATGGCTGTTCCTATGATCTTTGTAATTGATTAAAACGTAGTCCCAGCAGTCATTTTGTTGCTCTTGAGTAGCACAGTTACAGAAAGCTTTTGGGTTGCATTATCATCCAGTATTGGCATGCCCCATCTCTGAGAGGAAGACAGCAGTGGCAGAAAAATTAAGGGACCATTTTCAGCACTAACAAAGCAAACCCAGTCTGATTTCTGCTCCCAAAAGTTTTAGGCTCCTGTAGTGTGAAATTTTCCCTGCCACACGTACCTGGATCAGTTCATATCGCACTTTCCAGTGCTGGGGTAGGAGCTCAAAGAAACATGATCTCAGTATTGTTGGTGTCTACAGTCTAGACCAAAGAAGAGAATCCTTTCCCATATGCAAAAGGGGTGAAGAAAGACAGCACAAAAGGCTTGGGAAGTCAGCGATGGGCCAGGAGATCTAGGGGTGACAGGAGTACTCGTTGCCTCCTGTGAGTTCATCGCAGACAGCCAGGACCAGAGTGGCAAATTGAATTGCATTGCATAAGAGCAAGGTGCTTTCAGCCTGCATTTAACTCGGTACCATACATGATCTGAAAAACCCTGCTCAGTCACAGGGAATGAGATGTAGTGTAAGAGTTCATCAGAAGTCTCACGCTGCTTTCAGTAGCTGAGTCTGCTGGAAGCAGTCAAGAAAGCTGCAGCCTAACTCTTAGAGAGGTTTAGGGAAGGCTGTCAGGTTTACCCTATGGTGGCAAGTGCCTGTGCTCTTCCATATTTTTGTGCGCTCAATATGTTACTGGGGTTCAGAGCTGTTTTGTGCTGTGAGCCTCATAGGTCTTCTGTCTCCAAAGCCAGAGGGCTGAGGACAGCACATGTTGCAGAGAGCCTGGTAACATGGCAGCTGGAAGCAAACAGCTAGTGGTGTTGCAGAAACAGCATGTTCTTCCCAGCACTGTTCAGTCCCTGCCCTAAACTGTTTATTCTGGATTTCTTGGGGGTAGCTGACTTTCGTGTGTGCTGGTTGATTGCAAAGATGCCAGTGCTTCTTTAAAAACTGGCAAAATAATAAGTAGAGTGTTTGTGGTACTGCAGCACAAGCTCCCCTACTTCTGTTTTGAATTTGTGCAGAGCCAGTGGCATGGACATTTTCATTCCTTTCCAAGGGGTGGTTCTGGCGCAAATGTCCTGGTCCATACCACAGTCTTAACATAAACAAGTTTTTCATACAGAGGTAATGAAAGTGCTAAGTGTCTCTGTAAGAGCTCTCTGGGAAGCAAAGGACAACAGACCAGATAAATACCTGACTGCTGGGGAGTGTTATTCTTGCCACTGCAAATGCTCCATGAGCTCAGTGCTTGAAAAGAGAGAGAGTTTTTAATATTAAAATAGACTTGATGCTGGCATTGCAAAGCCTGGAGCCATTTGGGGCTGGAAGTGAGTCAGCCCAGCAGCCCAGAGCTGCAAGCACTGAACCTACAAGCAGACAGGGGCTTGGCAACTCTATGGGGAACATGGGCAGAAGGAAGGCTTGACAAATAGGCAAAAAATGGAGCAGAGTGACCTCAGCTGGTACAATACCCCTTCCCTGCCTCCCCAAAGAGCAACACCCTTTGGGCTGTATAAAGAGCGTGTTGTTATTGTCGGCCTTCATTCCCTCTTGGCAAAAGAGAAGCTCCTCCTTTCACCTCTTCATGTTTCTCCCTGCTTCACTGTCTCCAAGGAATTTGGGGATCATTATTTGTCAGTAAGGTATTTATAGTCTACAGTAATAAAAAAGGGGCAGGAGAAGGCTTCTCCATGTGTTATTTCTGTGTATTCATATGGAAGAGTGTTGCTCCCTTTCTATGGTAGCAGCTTGTTTTCTGTTAAATTTTAGTCTTGTTTTTCTGAGTGTCCTGAGGCTAGTTGTCATAATAAAAAGAGGAATTGCCAACAGATTGTCTGAGTGTTCTTCACACACATCATGAAAACATCATCAGGTCTTTGTGTGTCAGAGCTCTGGAGAGGAAGGCACACATAGTGTTTGGCTTAAAGTCATAGAGCAATGAGCAAATGTGTTTTTATGCACTTAGCCCCCAGCACTGACTAATTATCATTTGTGCCAGTGAGTTCCCTGCACAAACAATTTGGTCATTACTTCCTGCAATTCTTCTAAGTGAAGTCAAATTATGGATCAAAACAGAGTGACATCATTGAGGGAATAACCAGTCCCCACCAGGACAAAGAATAAGCCTTTGGTTTCTGTCTTTATTCCCAAAGCAAGCTGGTCGAACTTTTACTTCCCTCCTCTCCCTGCTTCTTAGGCACTAGGAACACATAAAAAGTACCCCTTTGGTAGCATATAGAACATGTTTGGGGACAAGATGCTTACCTTCAGGTATGGATGGAGATCATTAAATAGAGGGCATCTCTTTGAAATTTTTACTCTGCTTCCAGGAAAAAAAATCTTGAGAGTGGGTGATGAGGGGCATGAACATACTTGGCTCATCTCTGCTCTTACTGAATCATAATGCCTGTCTGAAAAGACAAATTTATTCTTGCTTCTTACAGTAATGGGGAAATGTAACTCACTAACAGGCTGCACTCAGCAGCTCTGCTGAGTTTTACTTGGTTGAACCCCTCTATGTGCAGGGCTTTCTACTTCCATGGTGGTGAGGTGAAGCCACAAAAAACATGTGAATCACATGTATTTTTAGGGCTTTTTGCATTGTCGGAAGAGTCTAAAAATTATCTTAGAGTCAATGGGAGTATGACCTGACATGAAATACTCAATGTTAGAGCTCAGTGCTTCCAGTAATCTTTGTTTTCCGTTCCTTTGTAGGCTGCTCTTGATTTCAGTGACACTGCTGTCTATTTATTCAATATATCTTCTGTTGGTGTGTTCAAAGGAAACAGGTAATTTAAAAATGTTATTATGCCATTTTAGTAATATTGTAAAGAGCAAGAGGTGAAAAGGTCTCAAATAACACAATGTGCTTTGTGTGAGGTGGAGTTTCTACCACTTCACTGACACAGTAGGAAGACTAAACACACTTTGGGTCAGTAGTCCAGAATTAACAAGAATTAATGTCATGGCAATGGAGAACAGCATCTGACCATCACTACAAGAGAAAAAATTATGACAGAGTGACTTCTGTGAACAATAAATATCTTTGGTGAACCAGAAGGAACAGCTGTTACAGGTTTTTTGCCTTACGAAACCAAATGCAAATGAAACACAGAATATCAGGGATTGGAAGGGACCTTAAGAGATCTAGTCCAATCTCCCTACCGGCGACCAGGTCACACAGGAAGGCATACAGGTAGGTTTTGAATGTCTTCAGAGAAGGAGACTCCACAACCTCTCTGGGCAGCCCATTCTAGTGTTATGTCACCTTCACTGTAAAAAAGTTTCTCCTTATATTTCTGCGGAACCTTCTGTGTTCCAGCTTGCACTCATTGTCCCAAGTCCTATCGTTGGAGGTTACTGAGAAGAGCCTGGCTTCATCCTCCTAACACTCACCCTTTACATATTTATAGACATTAATGAGGTCACCCCTAATGGAATATAGTGAATCTTTGCAGTTTGTTCTTAATGGTTAGTGTGAAATCACTGATAGGTCTTTTTGGTGCAGTTGGAGATTTTCTACAAGGAAGTAGAAGGGACCAGATCCTCCACAGAGAAAAATGTAACTGTAAGAAAAACATATTTTAGACACAGAAATTGAAGTTAACCCCACCATTAAATGTTAATTGTGCTCCAACGTTCAAAACATTCTTTCCTTGGGTAACAATCTCTGAAGACAGATTTTTAAAATTATCTGTATGCAAGAACACTGTAATATTTTAATATGTAATTTGGACACACATGAGTTACAGCATGTATAATGGTACCTGGCACCAACTGCCTATTTAAATTAGGTATGTACACCCAATTGTGGCCATATTTGTGCCCTATTAGTTCTCAAAATCTAAGCCCAGCTTTCTGTGCTGATGGTGCATTTAATCTCAGGCTTATTGTCTATACAATTTTCAAAGCAGAAATGTCAGTTGTAAGGAAATACAGAGAAAACTGAAGAATGGGATTCATTTTAGAAATCATCCATACAGTGTAGCATCACCAGTATTTCTCTTCCTGTTTTCACATATCTCGCCATCTTCACAATGTCCAGCCTTTTTTGCAGCCTAAATCACAGCCAAGGAAAAAAAAAACAAACAAACCCAAAACATTTAACAGAGATGCAAAGCAATTAATAGAGCAGTTTCTCAAGCTTGACAGGTATGTAACAAGAAGTTTTAATTATAACTTAGAATTTGCCCTGTTTTTCAAAAAAAAATACTATACCACAGTGAGAATTCATGAGTTAAGGAGGCTTGGGTCATTTGGGTCTCTCATTTTGGTCATTCAATCAGCAGGGGAAACTGGAGGATGGCAGTACTGACTGCTGTGGCCAGGCTGCCTGTTCTGACTTGTGGGTCCTGATGTACCAAAGTTTTGTCTGGAGGGGAGGCTTCTTACCTCACTTGCATTGTGGACACAAGCCTAACACACCAGGATGGGAATATCAGAACTTCATGTGTTGCTAGAGGGTTAGATAGACTCGTTAAAGGGGTGTAATAGCCTCGTTAAGAGCTTCCATTTCAAAAGCGACAGGTAGCCAATGATAACATTTATAGACATCAACAAAACATTCCTGCACAAGTTTCAGCCAGAGTAAATACAAGAGAACTCTCTATTTACTTGTGAATGGCAGATATGGCTGTACAGATGAGTGTTTCCCTGAAAAGGAATCCTCTAGTGTTTTGACTCAACAGTTTTTAGTGGTGTATTTGTTACCTTTCTCCTTGTTTCTTTTCATTCAGGCTGCATGGTGTATGAAAAGCTGGGTGAGCAGGTCTTCGGTACCCCAGGGAAAATGATTGTCTTTGGATCTACATCACTCCAGAATGTTGGAGGTAAAGGAGATGAGGGGCATTGGGAAATAAAATCCAGGAGCACCTTAATAATGTCATGGCTACCAAATCATCAAGTTCCCTATTCTCTCAGAGACATCTTGGGATCTTCATTCTATTCCATACAGCTGTGGCTAACATTTGCATGCAGCCCTTCAAAAACTCAGCATTATTGAATGATGAGCTGTTTACAGTCCAATCAGAGTTCAGGATCTTTTATCACCAGACACTGATATGGAAAATACTTTAGGATGCTTTTTTGTACTTGTCCACAAAGCATCTTGCCTATTTTCTAAACTGACTTTCCTTTTCCTCCAGCAATGTTGAGCTATCTCTTCATAGTCAAGAATGAGCTGCCTTCTGCCATAAAGTTTCTGATGGGAAAAGAAGAAACTTTTTCGTAAGTTGGATTAATTTTGGTGATTAGATCATAGAATTTAACATTTTGGGTATAGGTTTAAGCATGTATTTATAGAAGCCCTTAGGTATCAGGATTTAAGTATTGAATCTTTAGGTCTGTCAAAGTAGAGTTTCTCAGAAATGTTTTGGGGGCTTAATAAAAAACAAGGCAATTTTAGGGAGGAAAAGAGGATGGACAGGAAATGCAAGATTAAGTTACTCTCTTTGCACACCATATTTTCATAAAGAACTGTAATTTATACAAGCCTCTTATCACAGAACCCAGTCTTTTACAGTACTAGGCAACTCTTGAAGATATTTGGAACAATGCAAATTTAAGATATTAGGTATTTCCCTGCATTCTCAGCATCTTACTGTGCTTTGCCCCTGAGGCACTGTCCATAGCATGCCTTGGTGATATAACAAATGGATTGTAGTGGTCCCCCTGAGACTGTGCGTGTGACAAGGTGGCTTATATGAGGTTGTGGAGGATGTCATTCTGCATCAGTCCCTCTCACCAACCTCCTCAGTAGAGTGATATTATGTCCAGTGACTATGAAAAGTTGCCATATTGGACTCAGAGTAGTGCTGTGTTTTAAGGACTCGGTGCTTACTGAGTCTACAAAGTTTAGATGTGGCCCTTATCTCTCCTTTTGTAGGAGTCTGTAGGACAACAAAGACAGTTTTGTAACTGCAGCGAGGAGGGTGCCTGAATGTGAGGAAAACCAGAGAAAGTTTAACATGTGTTCTATGATGTGGTTTTTCTAATGTTTTATACAGAGCATGGTATGTGGATGGGCGGATTCTTGTTGTTGCGGTGACATTTGGTATAATTCTTCCCTTATGTCTTCTTAAGAACTTAGGTAAGATGCAAATGCTATTGTGGGGATAAAATTAAGGAGTCCAGACATCACACCACTTACAGCAAAAATCGCAACTCAACTACAAAAACAAAAAAGAAAAAAGTAAAGGTTCTCTGACTGCAATCTAAGCAGTGTCCCTGGTCCAGGAACAAGCTGGGTGTTGAGCATCTTTGAACAAGTAGGCATAAATTGTCATAGTGATTGAACTCAGTGTAAACCAACTTCACCTGTACAGTTGCAGAAATTGATTTGAAATCTCAATTAAGCAAGTCTTATTTTATATTTAGCATGTAAAAATAAAGTTACAAATAGTGAGATTCCAAACAAATAACTTTCTTTATATCAATCAGCATCACAATCTTTACTGGTGAGGTTAATTGGAATTATTGGACTTTAAAGTAAGACATGTAGAAGACTGCATTTTCGAATGTGTTTGAGTGCACAGAGATGCCATTGAGTACAATAACTATTTTTTTAAACCATGTAACAAGTTTTGGCACTGAAGCCCTTTTAGCATCTTCCTTTTGAGAAAATATTTCATACTCGTCTGGCTTGTGTCAGGGAATCTGGGTCGTGTTCTGATTATTATTGCACATCTTTAGGTTTGTTTTTATTAATATAGCTGCTGTAAAGTCAAACTGGTCAGAGCAAAGCTCAGTCTGTCTGAAATTTGTGAGGCTTGTGATGTGGAAGACTCCCTTCCTGCCCAGAAGTTCACAATACGTGTTAAAAGTAAAAACCAAGATGTGAATAATAAAATTGGTTTGCATGGTTTTTTTCCTTTTCATTTGTTTTAGGTTATCTTGGCTATACCAGTGGGTTTTCATTAAGCTGCATGGTATTCTTCCTAATAGTGGTAAGTTCAAGTCGTTTACTTTGTTTGATGAGAGTTACTTAATAAGTTCTTCACAATTTCTCTCATGCTTTCATTTTAATTTTGATGCGTTTTAATATTATTTTTAGCGATTGTCTGTCTTTGGCTCTCATTCTAGGTTATTTACAAGAAGTTTCAAATTCCCTGTGGCGGATCGGAACTAAATGTAACATCAGCTATTCTATCAAATAGCTCAGCACATGAACATATGTGTAAGCCAAAGTATGTTATCTTTAATTCCAAGGTATGTTTCTTTTTATAATATTTATTTTTAATTAACATAATATATGCACCTACAGCCCCATGTTCTTAATTTGGTCAGCACCATATAGGGCCTGACTCTCCATTCTTCTACCCTTGCTCCAATGGAGATACTGCGTTGAATGTTCCTCCTTGCAGTCTTGCTCTGTCCCAACAGTAGACATGCTAAGGCTATGAGCCCACTACACAGCTAACACTTTATTTGGTAGATTTTGCTTTCCACTGCTTCTTACTGTCCTGTTCTACAATTCTGCCTTGAGGCTGTAGTTCAGCAGAGGTTGAGTAAGCCATTCCTGCATCCAAAGCCCAGAAGAAATCCCTCTGTCCTTCTGCTTGCAAACCAATTCTTTATGAACAGGGTACTTGTTTCTGTAGCCCTTTGGTGAGCTGGATTATGAAAAGGATACAGTTGAAAGCTAATCTAGCAAAAATTTTATTACCTTTCAGCTGGATGCTTTCCTCCATCGCCTCTCAGCTGCAGGGAAAAGTTGTGCCAAGAGAATGTGAAAGAGTGACTGGCTGTAGCTGTGGGAGCAGGAGAATGGCTCCTGTCAGCTGTGCTGAGGCACAGTGCTTATTGAACAGCAGGACAGGGTCATCAAGGTGTCCTAGCCATGTCTTTAGGGAATGCATGTGTGTAGCATATGTATACAAAAAAATTATTTTTTACAATTCATCTCACTAGCTTCAGTTGGAGAAACCAATCCAAGCACTTTTCTGTTGCTGAGGATTGCAAGCAGCCCAGATCCAGTGTGACAGTCTAAGAAATAGCCAAGTTGGTGTGCAATAGTAGCTTAGGTGTAGGTATGTTTTAGATTGTGCTGAAGGACAGCATTTGCTTCAGAGTCAGTGGAGGCACAGCAGAAGGACAGGTCCATCAGATTTAGGCATACAGGAGCTCAGCTCTAGAGATCTGCCCTCAAGGCCAGCAGCTTCCCAATCATTTAGCTACTTTGGCATGTGAGAGGAAAGACAGGATGGCTGAGGTCAGCAGGAGCCTCTGGAGGTTGTCTGATCCAACCCTCCTGCTCAGGCAGGGCCACCTAGAGCCAATTGCCTGGCACCATGCCCAGGAACTTCTGAATATCTCCACAAATGGAGACTCCACAACAGTAGCATGCTGTGGGTCAGGAAAAGGAGGCAGCACAAGCTTGGGTGAGGAAGGATCACTGCAAAGCAACTACTATATTCAGTGAATCTGTTTGGCCTGGGGCATACCCCAGGACAGCTCCAGTGGGAAGAGGATGCTTGTGGAAGGTGATAGCAGATCTCAGAGGGCCCAGGAGAGCTGCATGCAGGGAGTGACTCATTTTGCCCTCACGGGAGGACCTGTTTGTTGTGTGACCTCTGCTCTTACCCATTGCCTGGTGAGAATGGAAGCACTTGGGCACTGAGATTATACAGTTTAGCTGTACACTAAGGACTGAAACCCGCTGAGCTTTTTGGTGCAGAAAGGGGTGAGGCCCCCCTCTGGAGACCTCCTGCACTTCCTGGTGACATAACGGTCTCTCTCTCTCCCCAAGGAAAAGCATGCTCCCTCCACAGCCCTCCTAGCCCTTTTGTGGGCCTGGGAAATGAGGGGACTCAGTCTGATACCTTGAAATATCCATTTATTTGTAAGTTCTGCATTCCTCTTCTCTTTTCTTACAGTCTGGATATGGGCTTCCTCTTCAGGACTTCAAGCCTTAGCACTACGAGTGTGCACCTCTCTCCATGCCAAGGCAGGGTAGTGTAGTGGTGACCCACCATACATCCCTTTTACCTGTGGCGGTGTGCTAGTAAATTGTGACAGTAGCTGGGCAGGGAAACCTTTCCCAGGGAGTAAAACCAGAAGCCTTGTGGCATCCAGCGCTGAAGTCTGTGAGCAGAGTCAGGACTGTGCTCACATGGCCAACATGAAGACTTTGTCTCCTCCCATTGAAAGAGCTCTGCTCTCCATTTTTCATTAAATATATGCTAATTGACAGGTCTTCTACCTTCTCTAAGGGCTCTCAGCATTTGGTTGAGGAGTCCAGAGAGTTGGGAGCTGAAGTAGTTGAGCATAGATAATTTCTTCATGCTGCTGAAGGAAATGCTTCTTAATTTTTCTGAAATTCTCTCTGAACAGACAGTGTATGCTTTGCCCACCATTGCTTTTGCATTTGTGTGCCACCCGTCAGTCCTCCCCATCTACAGTGAACTTAAAGAGTAAGTCTTTTATTTTTCTCAGTGAATTGTTTTGAACTGCTTTGCATGGAAAATGTGAACACAGAGGTGCTCTGAGTCATTCATGCCATTTGGAGGCAATGTGTTTCAATAACACCCAAGAAGTGTGGCTGTCAGCTAGAAAATCTGGCCTCCCAGGCTTGCCACTGTGGCAGGGATGAGGGAGATTGAGGATAATGCAGTACTTTGGGTTTTTTCTCTGGAAGTACATGGCAGCCTGGGGAGAGCCAAGTTGTGCAGGACATTACTTGGCCCAGGAGAGAGACGTATGTTCAGTTAATGGTGTTCATTCCAGTGCAACTAAAATTCTGTTGCAGTGCCACAAGAGAAAAATAGTATTTTCAGGCTTGCCTGTTTAAAAGACCTTTGCTGGTATGGCTCTCTTGCTGCACCTCTGGCTGGACAGGGCTCTGCGGACCTGGAGATCAGCCCTGCTGGCTCCAGGGGCCTCCAACGGGGATCCCCCCATAGGGGGGAGGGGTGACAGACCTGGGGGAGAAGTTTAGGGTCAGTCAGACCCATGGGTGCCCTTAGGTCTCAACACCTTCTTGAGTGTTTTGAGTTGCAGGGGGACTCCAGCAGACTCTGATGCCTATTTATCCTATGTGGGTTTAAAAGTCTAACTTTAGGTACCAGAATGGGAATACTGCAGAACAAGTATCTTAAAATAAAATCTTTACACTTAGCCTATTTTACAAGTCTACAGTTGTCTGCATATATTCATTATTTTCTAATCATGAGGACACAAATACACTCCTACAAACATTCAGAATGTGTTTATTCCCTGTGTGTAATTTCACTCATTCTATATTTTGGCCTTCTAATTCAATTACTGAAATATTTTAAGGGCTTCCCTGTTCCCCTGGGCTTCACTCTTCCTTCTCTTTAGGTGAATATGGCCAGTGAGCAGAGCCATGGAGTAGACCTACCATTTCTTAACTTAAACCCCAAAGAGGGTCTGTTTCCTCAGTCCTTCTCTTCCTTGAGCAGCTGTCAATGAATGCCTGTTTTAAATGAAAATGCATTCAGAAGTTTCCCCAGAGTCACAATGTTTATGCAAAGACTTAATGCATTTTTAAGCAGCTATTGAAAAATCCAGCCTAACCATTTTTCTGTTCTTTTTTTTCTTCTGTCTCCAGCCGTTCACAGAAGCTTTGGCAGTTGGTTTCAAATATCTCATTTTTTGCCATGTTTCTGATGTACTTTATGACTGCCATATTTGGCTATTTGACTTTCTATGGTAAGTATGCAGTTCTTTACTGATCAAAGTAGAAAGGGAATACACATGATATCAATAGCACAAATCAATAGCATATCCCAGATGGAAAGGAAAGTCCCATCCACTTGTATTAAAATACTTTTTCAAACAACTTTCCCTTAAGTTTTTCATGTTTAAGATACAAATCCTTTCCTCCTTTTTCCCTGTGGATGAAAAGCACAAGTGAAAGTAGTATTTTCAAAAGGCATATTCAAAGTATGAGGGAGAGAATTGTTTAAGAGAACTATGGATTAGCTGGGCTGCACTATTATTTTTGTTCCAAGTCCTCACCTTAATGTTCAGTACCTTAGTAATGACTGAGGCATGCATTATCTGCATAAAATTAGACAGATTTGAGAGCAGATCTTAGGAAATGTGTATCAAATCAGCCATCACAGCTTTTTCATTTTCTTATTAATTTTTTCCTCATAGAGGTGAAGGACCAAATGTTTTCCTTCTGTCCTTCGAGCTGACCCCTTCAGATCTTAGTTAATTAACTGACAGTGAAGGTGGGGAAGCTCTGTGTTGTCTCAGCTCAGGCAGAAAGGATGGCTGTTTTGGTGTTTGAGGCTTGCACCCTGTCTCTTTTCATGCATATCAATTTGCTTAAAGAAACTAATTATGTTGTATCACTAAAAGATACAACATGTATGTCCTAAAGGCACAATAATTAAGTAATATAGGATGAAATATTAATGTTGCCAAGGAAGCTACTGCTGTATTCCCATCTAATGGGAATGTTGCAAAGTATTGTTTTTTTTCCATGGACCATTAAGAGGTTACAAGACAGATGACATAACTGATGTTTACCAGAGTCACCCAAAGGTCATTGATCTTCTCTCCATCCTGTTTCAAGTGACCTTTTAGTAACAATTTCCTCAATCATTACACCATTCATTGTGAGACACGTATTGCAAGAGAAGTAAAATAAGTAAATAAGATATCTGGCACCTTTTTTGTCCCCAAAAAGTATATCTATCTCCTATTTGTTTTCTCAGGCTCTCATTCTGATGATGAGGCCTTAAGACTGCATGTGAAGTAGTTTGAGGTCATCTATTTTAATTTTCCCAATAAACCTGCAACTGTGCTGCAAGTGACAACAGTAACAGCCATTCTCATCCAACTGCTCCTGTCTAATGCATTTTCATAGAAATGCATCAAATTAGCAGCCCCAGGAAGCAAGTGGGTGTAAATCAGCGTGGAACCCTTCGCTTTGGCAGGGAGGAGATTCTGATGTGATTGCCCCAGGGATCTGAGGAGGCAGATCCGTGGCGCTCCCCTCTGGGAATCTCCCACACCCCTCAAGGACAAGGGTCTGGAGTCCATGGAGGAGGTAGGGGCTGCGTCCTTCTGGCCCTCCTGAGGAGGAATGGCAGAGAAATGCCTGGAGTGTCTCATGTGCCTCTCCCCATGTCAAGCAACCCTGTCCCCAGCACTGAGAGCTCATGAGTGGAAGCCGTGTGGCTCCAGCTGGGGCTTCTAGGGTCAGTGCCATGACAGGCAGCAAAATAAGACACCAAGGGAATACAAAATTCCTCCAGTTTGGTAATTCACCCCCTTAACACTGACAAGACCTTATCTGTCATACTTTCACTTAAAATTTTCTAACCCCCTTCTCCACCCTTACCTGGGTAAGAACAGTATTTTTATAAAGGCCATTTATTCTTTACACCAGTGATACTTGTCTGTTTGCTGTGTTCTCAAAAGTATTGCAGTGATGACTATATTTACATTGCAGAATTACAGAAAAGAGGTGTTTTTCTTCCCCTAAAAGGTCACACTGTGGTTGGGCTCTGTGGTGTATCTAGCTGAAAGGAAAACAGACCTTCAACTGTAAGCCTTGCCCTTCATTTCCTACCTGGCTGCAGTCCGTGAGCGGTACAGAAGTTGCAGTCTGTGCTTGCAGGAGCAGAGTAAGCTCTGTGTTGCAGAAGCTGTGCATGTGCCCGGCTTGAAAACCCCACTCCTAATGTGCAGGGAGGTGGGAGATCATTGTCTTTCTCCTGGTGGGGATTCAAGCACTGCATAGGTGGTGTTGACCCATGGTCTCTCTCCAGAAGGACTTCCTGGGAGGGAAGCGCAGGCATTTCGCCACAAGAGACATGTCTCTGCTTCCAGGGATACACAAGGTTTTACCACGTGCCCAGGATTATAAACTAGATGTGGCTGATGAGTTCCCTTTAAGGACTTTAGTTTAAGAGTTGTTATGCTTTACCACCAACTTTTTAAGATTAGGAGAAACAAAATATGCTCAAGACCAGACTGGATGAGGCTTTGAGCAGCCTGGTCTAGTGGGTGGTTGTCCCTGCCTATGGTAGGGGTTTGGAACTAGGTGGTCTTTAAGGTCCAACTTAAACCGTTCTATGATTTTATGAACCTAAACAGAGGCAGTGAGTATGTTTTGTGGAGTGCTTAACAGTCACCCCATTAGGTTACTGCTCCTAGATATTTAAAAGCTACTAAGAAAAAAACACATGGGTCTCTCAGCAGCTTGGTTTTCCTGTTGGTTACCACACGCAGACCCACTCTGAGCTATTTATCACAGCTTCAAGGAAAGGTTTTTGCTGGAGGTCATATAAAAATATCACCCGCACCTCCCTGTTAGCCCCCACACACGCACACACTGAGTGATTTGTCTTGGCTACTGGGCGCACTGGCCGGCACAGGGCCAAGCTGCAGGCGCTGCTGGGTGGGTGGCAGATCAAGGGAAAAAAAGACATCAGGACAGCCCTCAGCAGAGCTGATGAGGGATCTGAGTGCAAATGTCAGAATGTCCTGCTGAGCCTTGACCCTGGATAGGCTTTGTTCTTGGTTTAAAACAGGGGCACTGCTTTCTGCTGGAAGTTTATTTGCTCTTTAGACTTAATTTAGCTCGAGATCTTGTAGTTTATATTAAGTTCAGCCATTGCAGTGCATGTGGTTATTTTAATATCATTTGACACTTCAAAAAAAATAAAAAAGCCCATGGAACCAATTAAAAATAGCTTATTTCACTTTTTTTTTTTAATTTATGTAAGCAAGCTTTCATGTATGTCTCACTGTTGTCTTTCCTACAGTGAAAATTATCTTAGTCTGAGGCATGTGGTGTCTTGAATTCTTAAATCCGGCCTCCAAAGGATTAATCTGGAATAATGGGATCATTAGGATTTGGTTCAAAGTGCTGTTTTAACACAAGAATGTTTCATTCCATACTTTCTTGTTTGCAGATAAATCACATGTTGTTCAAGAAGGCTGTTGTTAAGCAATGATTTTTGTGAATGGATTGCCTGTTTGCCCAGAATATTTATCTTATCGTCTTTTCCACAGACGATGTGCAGTCAGATCTGCTTCACAAGTACCAGAGCAAAGATGACATCCTCATCCTGACCGTGCGCTTGGCTGTTATCGTTGCAGTGATACTCACAGTGCCAGTGCTCTTTTTCACTGTAAGTATTAAACTGGTTTGGAAGTTGGTAATGGTTGTACACAGACAGTTTCTTCAAACAACAGTCCAGCAGTTGCTGTGGCAGTTATTTGAGCTTGAGTTACAAAAAAAGTTTGAATTTGGATCAGTCTTTTCCAATACCAGACTCCTACTAATTTCTGGATAAGTTCTCCCTGTGGGATATCAGTTAATCTGTCAGAAACTATTATAATCTTAAATCTGTTCTAAAATGAGTCCACAAGGGCCATTTCTTATTTCACGTGACTTCACTGAAGCTCATTTTAAGTGTAAAAGGATTCCTAGAGACACATCAGAAAAGGAGAAGTATCCAATGGCAAATGCATATAGAACTATGGTTTTGAAGTATCAAATTAATGTTAAGAATTACTTCAAAGGGCATGACATTAAAGACCCCACAGTTTCTGATGGATTTGTGCAACACTTGCTGTTCTGTGAACTGGTTAAAATAAACATGAGAAACTTTGAAGTGACTTATAAACTGTTCCTGAGTGTTCCTATTCTTTCAACAGGTGCGTTCATCATTATTTGAACTGGCTAGGAAAACAAAATTTGACTTGTGTCGTCATGTTTTGGTTACTTTTGTTCTTCTGGTTATCATCAACCTGTTAGTCATTTTTATCCCATCCATGAAAGATATTTTCGGAGTTGTAGGTACAGTATCCTGGTTTTTTACTACTCATAAGAGGCTGTTGCTAATAAGCAACACAATAGTTAGCTGTTACTGACAACTAGAAAAACTAATTTATTTGAATTTTGCAGGGGTCACTTCTGCCAATATGCTGATTTTCATTCTCCCTTCATCATTGTATTTAAAAATTACACAGCAGGATGGATCAAAGCTGACTCAGAGGATTTGGGTATGTATGCTTTTCCTATCAATGCAACACTGTTCATCCTGTCATTCCTTATAGCATGCTTATATATATGCAACGAGTCTATCATTTGAACATATGTGTGAACTTCTTTATGTTACTTTCCATCTTTGCTTCAGTCACATGGCAGCAGTGGTTGCCTTTTGCTTACCCTGGAGGACTCCTGGTGGACAGGCCATATCACACAGTACACCTTGTATTCTGGAGGGCTCTTCTCTGTGAGGCAAGGGGTCTTTCCCTTGGCTGGCAAGCCGTAGCCCTCCAGCCCCCTTTGATAGCCCTTCCTGTCCAGTGAGATTGCTCTGTTTTGATGTATTGATCCTGGAAGCTTGCCAGGCACTCTATTTGTGATATTCCTCGTGGTTGTAATGGACTTGAGTCAGAGTTAGTGTGTTTCCACCAGATGGGTATGGGCCTTGTAAAGATTTCCTGTAAGACTCAGAAAGAATTGCAGCTGAAAAGATTTAAAACTGCTTTGCCTTCCAGTCTAGTAGGGCATGCACTGAAGCATCCTTCCTGTTCTGAGCAGACAGGCAGGAAACCTGTGTTTCACTCATGGCTCCATAACACAGATCCCAATATGTAAAGGATGAACTCCAATGGACACATATCCAAAGGAAAGAGTATACCTATTTCTGTGAGGCTTTGAAATGAACAGAGCTGATCGGTCCTAAAAACAGACTCAGCTGATCCTCTTTAGGGATGATCAGTGTTTAAGAAGTGAATTGAGAGAAGAAAAAAAATAGTTTTGGTGCTCAGCACGTAATTATTAATGACACTAATCTGTTTAATTATTTATGGGTCTTGTCTTTACCAGAAGTGCTATCCCATTTTAGCTGATAACTTTGATACATCACCTTGTAAATCTCCTTAGCAGGAGAAGTTACCATACTTAAATTAATTGTCTTCACTTTTTGTTCATTAACTGTCTCTTTTTGTTCCAGGCTTCTCTTTTTTTGACACTGGGGATAATATTTTCCCTAGTAAGCATTCCCTTGGTCATCTATGACTGGGTACAGTCAGGAGGCAGTGCCGAAGGCCACTGAAGGTCCCTTCCTTCTGAAAAGACGACACCCCTGTTTGCTACACACCAAAATCGCAACCATCCGTTATGTTATCTATTCCATCTTTTGTGAGTTTACTCAAATCAAATCCAAATAATGATTATTCAGTACTGAAAATACTGTCATGGGTGTATTTTCTTGCAGAAAAAAAGCCCATTTTTCTTATCAAGCATATCATTCTCTCCCCTGATACTGAGTCATCAGATCAGCCTAAAGCCTGTGTCAGTTGTCTGTGAGGCTATATACAGTATTACTCACAGAAATTCATCACAATTAATTTGTCTCCCCTCTTCCACCAATTAATTGCATTGTTCCATTGTTATCCTTACCTCTTCAACCATAACCTCTGCTCCTTTAGGGCAGCAGCGCTTCTTGTTATCACTCCCCTGCTTGAGTGATGTCTGTTCACATCCTTCCCCCCAGCCTTTTAGCCAAAACTCTGCTCTCTAATTGTATGCATCCCATTTGTTGGTTTGTTTGTTTCATTGCTGTTTCATACACCACTTCACTGGGTTCCCAGCTTCACTGGGTTAAGTGCAGAGTTCTGGATACGTGCATGAAAGGCAGCACAAAAGTGTATATGGGCATTGTACAAGCCTATGTCCTAAATATGTGCTTCTCTCTGGTGTTGTGGTGAGGGAGACAGCCCAGGGTTTGGCTATTCCTTGGCTTTGAAAAACAAATCTGTGTGTCTTCGTGGTGGAGTGAAAGGAGCAGGACAAGAACAGCCACCACCAGCCACCATTACCATGGCACACTTCAGCTGGAGCCTGACCAGAACTAGACTTGATCCCAAGACATCAGTACTTGAGCCTGAAGAGAAGCAGATGATTGGAGATTTACATAGGAACTCTGCATTTTCTTCAGTATTAAAGTGTTTACTAATGCCCCACTTCTGTCTGAAAAAAACCCCCAAAATCAAAAACCAAAACAAACCAGTGGCAAGGTCTAAGTTTTACCAAAACCTACACCTTTAATCATACCTCCTATCTTTTCCATTCTGAGATTCATTTGTACATTCCTTGCAGAGACTGGCTCCTCTCTTGTGTTCATCCTCTTCAAATGGGGGGTGTGACAGCAGTTGGAGCAGGATTTAACTCACTCTGTTGAACTATTGCATTTCTAGTAGAAACTGAAATTTTTACCATTTCTTTAAACAGACAGAAAGGCTTTTTATATTTAACATGTTTCATTTACATTTTGCATCATTTCTCCATAACAATTAAAGACATTCAATTGCTATTAGCAGAAACACTGTAACCGTTGTCCACAAATGAAGCATTTGCCTAATGCCTTATAGCTGGTGTAGAGAACTACTTGTAGTGACTCAAATGCTAAGCAGGTGATTATTAACCATCCTGAGCAGACATCTGTTAGTGCACAGCAAGCAGCATAAACGTGTTCACTTTGTGTCATTCACCATATGAGCTAAAAAGTGTCTCAAAATATAAACCGGTTCCCACCAAAAGAACTGATGGCCAAGAGGTGACCCTCTTCATGCCCCAGATCTGAGCAGTGGCCTCAGTGTGCTTGAGCTGTACCTATTGGTATGCAGTGACCCCCTTGTTCCTAGTAGCTGGTTCATTGCCAACTCTCATTGCAACTGTGGAAGGAGAATGTCATTGCTAGCTTGCTTTTTTAAGTTTAGGGATGGAGACTTCAAGATCTTGGGGTTTCTGTGAGCTATTAAATAGCCTCAGGTTTCCATTACCTTGTCCTACATGGCTTGAAGTCACTGAGAGCTGAGACCACAGAGCACTTCTCAGGACCTTGAAAAATGGTTTCTAAGGATAATGTCCAGAGAAGTTAGTTTAGGGCCTTCCTTCGAATTTGGGCACTGAGATGCAGAGTGTTTATGCTGAGCCTACTAAACCCAGACTTTAAAATCTGACCTTAGCATAGGCAGAGTTGTACCTGCTCTGCCATTGTGGAGTGGAGATATGCTCCACTGTGATCCAGAAATAATGCAGAGTAGACTCCGCAGGTTGACCAAGACCTTAAAGTAGCCCAACAGCAAGAACAAAACTGGTAGCCTCCTCCCTGTGGACAAAGTGACCTGCTAGACTGCAGAACAGGCTTCACTTAGTCTGTCATCCTCCTGGCCCCTCAGATGTTATTCACAGCCTCTCAGGTCTCCAGTATGGCGTCCTTCCTCTCCAAGCACTTCCTAGCTCAGCATTTAACACGTGAACCCCTGAACTTCCTGGCAGCCCCATGCTAAGGTCACTCATGTTTTCCTGCAGCTGGTCCCAAGCCTTTGCCTGCGCTAGTGCAAGTCACCATTTTCCTCTACACTCTCTCTTCATGAGACTGATCCCTGCCCTTATTTGCAGACAAGTCTATACAGTAGCCTGTGAGTCCATGTGTTAGTCAAGTTCTAGAGAGAAGAACCTGTGTTTGGTTCCTATCTCCCTGCAGCTCATTCCAGGCATCTTCCCAACTCGGATGTATGTTTGTGGCTCCTCTTTTGCCAGCATCCAGCCCTCCCTGGTCACTGCAGCAGGAACCCAGTAACTTGGTCCATTCTCTCACTCAGCTTGCTGTGGTTGCATTTCAGGGTTTGAGGTGCCTTATCATCTCTCTGGATCTTATCCTTAGAAACCTAACTCAGACCTGAGAAGGCTGTACAGGGTTAGACTCAAGATACTCCAGAGCTTTCCTGCTTTCCCCCCTCCCTTTATTCTTCTACTACTGATTTAGGAGCAGTGCAGCTCTGTGCATCAGGCGATTGTGAGAGAGATCCTGGGAGCAAATTTCAAGTACCCAGGTATGAGGTAGAGGTCTGATCTGCTGCAGAGGGTACCAGCAACATCTAAACTGTGATCCCCCTCACAAATAATCTGTAGTCTTTTGTTTAAAATACCATGGAGTTTTGGCACCCAGCTACCTTCAACTTGAAGAGCTGCCGAGTGATTGATTGTTCCTCACTTTTTCCCAAATCTCCTCCATCAGCATCCTTCTCTCTTGTCTTTGGTATTCTGCCTTCATCTTTTTCCCTGTTTATTTGTGTACTGGAGTTTTACTGGATAAACAGGGAGAGTGAACTAGGTGTGTGCACAGAGTGAAATTACACCAGGTACTGGACCATCAAAGCATATATTGGATGCTGAAAAACAGATACCCAAAGTATTGAGTCTTTAAAAAGACTTTGTTTCTGGGTCTCTGGGGAAAAAAAAAAAAAAAAAGAGGTAATTGTGCTTAGACTGATTTACTGGCATCATATTTATAGATATTTATGGAAAGGAATCATGTGTTTCTTGATGTCTGTTGTAATGAATGTGAAATAACGTGCTTTTTGTTTTCTCATCAGGTTTATACATTCTTAACAGAATGCAATAGACCCTGCTGTAACTGTCAACATCAGTGATGGATGACAATATTTGTATGAGGTTATCTGTAAAATGTAATGCTGTTATTCAGTTCATTTGGAATAGTGAACTTGTAGCCAACGATGTATGAGTCCCACATTTTAGCTAGGATTTTAAGAGCACAGTGAAATGCTGTAGGAATTTCTCTGTTGTTAAATTAATAGGATCCGGAGTACCATATCTACTTAGTAGATGGTAGCATGCTTTCTTTTCATAGGAAGTTTATCACTGTTGTGAGTACTGCAAATGTCATGAACTGGATGCAGAATTGCTCCTAATAACTGCAACAAAATACTTTAAAATTCTTGGTTGCAGAATAGCAACAATTGAGTGGTGAGAGACAAGGAAGGACTAAGTAGAAACAGGGGCTCCTAATAAGATTGTAGGAGTTAATCCTACACCTAAAGGATGGCCTTGCTGCCGCTCCTAGTCCACAGCGCATTGCAAAGAAAATAGTCATGAGCTTAAAGCATCCTTATGGTTGCAGAGCACAGCTGCCCTTCTCTCTGCCTAATGGCAAACACTCCTACTAAGTAAAACACAGTAAATTTCTATTTGGGAATGGTATCTCAGGAGCGGTAACACCTCTGGGTGATGCTTGCTCCTGGTCAGAGGTCCAGTGCTGAATCTGTGCTCTGGCACAGACCTGTTGTAGGGCTGACACAGGCTGAGTGGTGCCCAGCCAGTGTGGCAGCCAGGGCAGAGCACCTGCTTTCATCTTGTGAGGTCAGGGATGGGGATGCCCATCTGCTTGCTCCCAATGGTTGCTTTCCTGAGCCACATACCAACCCATACCTTGTGCTTCACTTGTGACAGGTCACACGCACAAATGCAGGTGGGATGAGATATGGGTTGTGTCTGTACCTCTGCCTTAGAAACGCACCACAGCTCTCTCTGAGATTAAGAGTAATAATCAGTGGTATCTTTAACTTATCTTTAAATGACTACGTTTTTTTGCTCAAACCTTACATTAAGGCTAAAGAGCATTTGGTCAAAACAAAACTCTTTCCATGAAGTGGTGTCTCACCTTCAGTCCTACTGTCCCACCCCAGTGCCTGTAGGAGAAAGGCACAGCAGAATGTACTCGGCTCCATCAGCAGCTCCATAAGATGGCTTTATCTCCTGGCACCAGGGCACTTAAACAGTACCCCAGAGCCTCGGTGTCAGGAAAATCCTTATTTCCTATAACCTACACGAAGAATGTTTTATTTGTATCTAATGTAAGGATTTCTGTAACAAACTATGAAAAAAAGAAAAAAAATAAAAAAGAAAATGAATTAATGAAAGGTAGAGGGCTGGAAAGGTATAGAAATCACAAATTGTACACATGCCTATGTTTCTGAAGACAAATCTATGCAGTTGTGTTGTATTGTAGGAAATTTCATTTTTATGTATATATATATATTGTAAATAAATAGGATGCTGTATATTTTTGCAGTTGTTTATCCCCTATGATATAGAAGTGTTGAGATAGGCTCTGCATATTGAGAGTAATTTTAATAGAAATACAAATACTTTAGCTTCTGACTTAGCAAAATGTATACCCTTTCCTGTCTCCGAAGAGTATACAAGTTAAACCTTAAATTTGACATTATTTCTAATGTGTTGGGAAAAAGAGAAATAAAAGTCCCGATGAAATTGTTAGGAGTAATTCCAGGGCACAAATCCCTGGTTTCTCAGCAGCAAGTTAGCCAGGCTTCCTGCTGGGGAAAATACCTGCCTTGTAAAGGGCCCCTTTGGCACCCAGGTACCTCTTACCTCCTCAGCTGAGGTCGGGTGGTAGCAAAGTACTGACAAAGTTTTTTGCAGAAACCAGAGCAAACTGCAGCCAGCAGTTTGACCCAGCATTATGCCATCTATCCAGGCATGTATTTACCCAGCCAGCGCAAACAGAATTCAGGGTAGGATGACTGTATTTCCATTTTCAGCCACCAGAAATGCCTGTAGCTCAGAAGGGGGAAAAAAAGGAGCACTACAAGCTGGGTTGGGTGGTAGCCAGAGCAATCTGTGCCAACGATAGCCTGTTCCCTTCCTGCAGAGTCCTGCGTGCTGCTACCTTATGACCAAAACTCTAGCACCTGAGGCTGACAAAAGCATCCCCAGCCAGGGATATCCTGCCCATCCCACCCTATGAATGGGCAGAGGGCAGCATTTTGGTGGTGGGATAGCTTGGATAAGAACGATGGGAGGGGAGGACTGTCCTGAGATTCCCTCCACTGAGAGTCTTGCGTAAACTTTCTCGCTGATAAAGCACAGAAATTTGGAGTTTTTGCTGGATTGCTAAAAAACAGAGGTTGGGAAATGCATCTAAAAATAATTGTTATTTTTTTCCATGTTTACTTTATGGTCTTGGATGAAAATGAAACTTGAAATAATATTTGCTTTCACCATGAGCACAAATTCAAGGAAAAAACCCTATAGGCAGTCACTTCTATTGAAATTTTCAAATTAATACAAGTATACAATTTGTTTTCAGTGTTATAGCCAAAATACAAACTGTGAAGGTATTTTTCCACAAGACTTGAACATTGACTTGTTTATAGAAACCTGGTTTTAGTGTCCCAAGGTATGTTAAGGCTCACCCAGATCCAGTATAAACAATACTGTTTGAACGATGTGTGTTTGATATGAGCTCATCTCTAATAGATTTTTGAAGTGAGTCATTGGTAATATTTTGCTCCTGCTGCCATCATCATACTTTGTGCTGTTCATATCCAAATAAATGATGCAGTTTTTCAGTTTCTGTGTGTAAATAAATAAAAAGGAAATGTATTAAGTTCTATAATCTCTGTTACCTCTATAGTTTTTAAACATTAAAATTGTGATCTAAAATAATGTTGGGGCCATACTCATTCTTTCACAGGGGTGACTATATATTGTTACAATTTATAATGCCCTTAAACAGCATGTTCTCCCTGCTCTATTGCAAGTATTTGTACTGAACTCAGGGCATGGAGCTCTTGCAAAGTCAACTGCATTAGACTCAGTACAATATATATAGAGCAAAGCATCAGTAGATGGCAATGGAGCATTAATGTAAAGCTTCCAGTAAAGTTTTGTAAATAGCTAAAGCTGGGGCATATGGTCACCACAGGCTGGAATTGCTGAAGATGACAGCATTTCTCAGTGTTTGTTTCTGCCTGCTAAGCCAAACTCAGGCTTCAGTGTACCTCAACCCCTATGCTGTGGAAACAGAAGCCATTAACAGGAAAGGAGAATACTCACAGTAACATCGTAAGCAGCTAAATTTTTGCAAAGTGCCTCTGTCAAACGCAAAGAGGGTCTGGAAAATACTAACTGGACTGAACGGGATGAGCACAGCCACCTTCCCTGTGACAGAGTTCCCTGGGCCTCACTTGGAGAAATAATAGGAGCATTTATGTAGCAGAGGATCCTTGGCAAGACTTTTCCTGGTCCCCAAGCCCCGGGAAATATCTTGAAGCCATAATCTTGGGAGCACACAGGTACAAGCTCCTGATCTGATCTAATACCCTCTCTTGTAAAGGCATACTCAGTTCTCCACCCAGCCATCATCTCAGAGCTACACCTTAAAACACAGGAGCAAGGTTTGTGGAGTGGAGGAAAAAGAAACTACATTGATTTTCTTCCTTGGTTGCAGAGACAGCAACAAATCTTTGTTGTCTTCAGTGCAGTCTGACAACTTCACCTGAAGCTCACCTCAAGCCATACAGCTGAAGAAAGAAACCTCCTTTCCAGCCATAGAGAAACTTCTACATTTGGTTTGGCTTGGTCTTCATGCACAGCATCAGCCATATCTCTGAATTCATCTGACCAGTCTCCACTTGAAGAAAATAAAAAAATTACTTAGGGCAAGCTCTTCCTGAGGAAAGAGCTGGAATTAAAGTGTGGAGAAAGTGGAGATGATAGAAGCAGAGATGAGCATTAAATCCTTTTCTAAGCCTTTTCAATCACAGATCCCTGATAAACTGAAATGGGCATTTACTTCTTACTCTCTGCTCTCCTCAGGTCCACACAGGACAGCAGCAGTATTTGCTTTGTGTTCATTTGAGCTAGCAGGCTTTGCCCAATACACTCTCTTCTTACCACAGATCCCAGTGTGGTTAGACAAGATTTTTCAGGCAGTCTGGCATCTGTATTTTGCAAATGTTAAGTGACCTGCATTTCTCTTCCAACTCACAGACAACAGAGTCTCTTAAAGCTGTTGGTGTGCTGCTAAATGCCATGGGGCTGGCAAATGACAGTACTGCTGGCTTAGTGCACTGCAGCCTTGCCATGGCTCACTGCTTGAAAAACATGAAGTTATTAGGATTCTTGGAAAACTATGTAGTTGGGCCAAGGCTTAGACAATAGGGCAAGGAAAGTGAACTGTGACAGACTGGGGGTGGCACAGGCCAGCCCTGTCTCAGAGCTAACCTGCAGAGCAAAGCAACCTTGTGAGGCTGGCAGTGATGCCTGGCTCTCTCTATCCAAGATCCCTGTGCTATGGGCCCATGGAGGCTGCTGCCCTGGAAAAAGAGGGAAGTGTATCATCAACAGGAGCCAGAACATACCCTGGAGCCAAGAACCGTTTCCCCTCCTTGGAAAAATCTCACCTCACTTAAAGGTCTTTTCCATGAAGTAACCATAGCACCTGATCCTCCTCCTTGTGCCTGCTGTGTCCCCTTGGAAGAGTGTTTGTCCACTAGGTAGTAAATGCTAACTATGTTCCTGTGGCCAGTTATGAAAAGGTGGTGAAACTCAACTGGTTTTTGGTAGCTATCAGTGCTTCAGACTGTTCCCTGTGAATGTGCCAGGCGCTGACTGTGCCCATGACTTGCTCCCATGAGCTCTTCCTTCCTACACCTGGGGGACTCATGCTTTGGTAATTTTCAAAAACTGACTATATCCAAGTTCCACTGTTTTTCCAACGCTGCTCTTTTCATGTAAGTTTTGCATCAGCTGGACTTTACTGCCTGTAGAGGAGCAGCCTAGACAGAGCTGTTGGCTCCCCTCACCTTGTTCAGGAGTGGTTTGCTCAACCATTCACCTTCCATAGCATTGATTTGCAATAGCCCTTGCACAGAGGTATTTAATGGTGATTAAAGAGATTAAAACAAAGTTGCAGATGCAGGAATATCCGTGGCTGCTGTTTCCTCTCTCCAGGTTCACGCCATGCTGGTGAGTGCCTGATGAGGATGAGAGGGTCTGTCAGCCAAATGGCCCCCCAGCTGCCAGGACCAGCCTTTTGGAACTGCTGACATGCTTCTGGGTATGCAGTCTGTCACAGAGATGAAGTGAGAGTGGGTCTCAGCAGCACCCACCACAAAATCCAAGCACATCAAAGCTAAAAAAGTAGTTCTACCTCGCATAATTATAAAGGAGTGTAGCAGAGTTAGGTGCCAAGGTATTGGAAAGTGTTATGATAACAAAGGAACTCACAAAGAGGGTGGAGAAAGTTTTACGATGTGAGATCAGATTAATGACCTGTACAATGTCTGCAGTAAAAACAGCAGCATACAAATGATACAACATTTGCAGAACACATTTCTTCAAACCATAACCAAAGCCTGTAATTTACTAGGATGTCATAAAAAAAAAAAAAAAGAGAGAGAAAAGAAAATTATATGTTCACTGACAATGCCAGTTCTTGAAGACTCTGAAGTCTCCTCAGGCTTTCCACAGGCAACAGCTCTCACTAGTATTTCTTACATGAAAGCTGGATCCCCTATTAATTTTCAGATACTGTTTTGCAGATAATCAGAGAAGTATCAGATGCTGGAGAAACATCTTCTCTACCATAACAAGGAACTATATATCTCTTACAATTAGATCATCATAAAAGGAAAGTAAAACAGGCATCAGTCTGCCGTTCTCTAATCCAGTGGCATTTAAACAATGAGTGCGATCTCTGTTACTGCTGCTGGCAGGTCTCCAGCAGCACTTTGAAAGGGCAATGTGGCCTCCCTGTAAATTGATAAACGATCTTGTGGAGCAACAGGCAAAGGAACATTCAAGCCTTTGTTAAATTTTGACTCGAGTGGAGCACTAATTGCCATCTATCCGGGCAGAACAAATAGGGTCAACTTCTCTGTTTTCCACTGGCGGGTTATTTTAACCAGTATTGGCAGTCCCCACAGCTAATGGAATAAAATCCAGGAATGCGGGTATGAAGAGATGCAGAAAGTGTTTTGTTTAAGAGTTCTGGCAGTGAAAACAATCAAACTCAGTTGACAAAAGAGCCTGAACAACTAAGTCCTAGATGTGCTGACGGCTTCAGCACACACTCAGCATTACTACAGAAGCCGATGTGTCATCTTCACATGGGATGCTGATTTCCCAGGCAAAGATGTGATCCCAGTCTATAATGTTTAGTAGCAATCAAAACCAGGGAGGTTAAGATATTCTCACTTCTACTCTGAGTTGAGGAACAAAGAATGGCCTGAAATCTTTCATACAGGACTGCCAGTGCCCACCAAGATTCTGCGTAATCTCTAGAGAGCAGGAATTGTACTTAAACACATGCTTGGCACCTAATTATCTTCCTTCATGCAGTGTTCCAGCATGAGCCTACCTGCTCCATATTACACTGGAGTCAATTCAGCTCTTGATGGACTTGTGCTCTGGTCAGCCAAAGGAGAAAGTTCCTTATTGTGACTGACCAGAGCATGAGTCCACCAGGGAGAAGATGCCACTCATGCAGTTTTCAAACCCCAGGCAAGTAACTAAAGCACTGGATAAGTGGGGTGGCATTACACCACACCAAGCAAACACATCACCAACACCTTGACTTCTCTGGGAACAATGTCACTAAAAGAGAACAAGACTATAAATCATTCCATTCAAGTAAGAACATGTCTATATTTACATTACAATCCTGTATCAAGCGTAAGAGACCATTAGTTCTGTTTGCTGCAGAAGTAACTGAGATTTACTCTTAGCACATCTGAACGCCATTCTGAGGGCTAGGAACAGCTGTCTAAAATTGGAAAGGTTTATTATTATCATTATTTTGGTATTTACAAACAGACTAGATGCCAATGAATTAAGCAGGTCAAAACCGATTGCTAGAATACACCTCTGGCAACACACTCTTTACCTATCCACCTACCTGTGAGAAAACAGTATGGTTAGAACAGCTGAGCAATAAAAACACTCACAAAGAGCAGGATTCATTGAAGGTGCGCTTTTCACAAGGGACTGACATGACATGGGCATTTAAACATCAGAAGAATATGCAGTATTTCCAACCCCACTACTTGACAAGTGCTGTCTCAGTGGACATCTTTAAGTGCTTCACCAAAGACATTATTGTACCAGCAGACAGCTGGTGACACCTCTGCTACTTTGCCAGGGCAACGTGAACTTTGGGATATCTTCTGGCTCAAAGCTACAAAAGAGATTTCCTGTGTCCTTCACACAGGTCTTCCCAGTAAACTTTTGGTCCCAGGAACCTCCCAGGAAAATCAGGTAAGTCAAAATTTAAAAAACCCAGTCTACTTACAATAGACCAGACTGGGTATATAGCAACCATATACAAATGGTTTGATTTTATCAATTATTCCATTTAGAGTTTTACAAGTAAATAAATTTAGTGACAAAGATCTGTGGGTATGTCCAGACCTCACCTAATAAAGGTCACTAGTAGTCACCACTAAATGGTAGGAACACTGCTGAAAAGGACCAGACTAATATATTAATAAACACACCAAGCTATTCCTGGGCATCACGCAGGCTTTCCAACATTCACAGATTGTGAAATGGTTGAAGTCACTGTGGTCAATGGACATAATCTGATAAAATTTCTTAGACTTCCATAATCTGAAGCACTGAGTCTCTACTATGATACTAAAATAGGGATTAATTGCTTTGCAGGGGTGAAGGGGGCAAGGGGAATATGGGATAACTGTGTATTTTATTGGTTCCAATCTTGTTACAAATGAAAAAATCTGCAAAAATGTAGAGAATCAACAAAATCTCAGGAAATAAATAATAAAGGATGACAGTGTTGCACTGCTGAGAAAAATGCTTCAAGGAGTGAAAACTACTGCGATGGAGTTGTAGGAGCTCTTTGTCTTCTAGGGCAGCAACATTGTTGTAAATTTCAACTAAAGAGAAAAAAAAAAAAGAAAGAAAAAATTAAAGGGAAGTGCAGGTGAAAAGCTCAGTGAAACACCATCACACAAGGCCCAAGGTGTGATGAGGTAGCCAGCACAGTTAGTGATGACTATTGAGAATTGCACAACTGAGCATCTGATTATTCTCCGATCTTGAAGCATCATTACTTTGTATGTGCACTCACATTTCTTTGTGTCTGTCTTTAGCTGTTGCTGCTCTTTTTTCTCATGCCCACTGTAAGTTGAGCAAAAATATCACCAGCTGTATGATTTATCTCCTTGTGAGCAGACTAATACTTGACACAAATTTTTCATTCGTATCCAAGATCAAGAGGCAAATCAGCACAGAGACCAGTAATTTAGCAATAAACCATGAGGCTTTGCAGCAGTACTGCATGCTACACAAAAAACATCTGCTTTCAACCTCAGTAAAACTGGGTCACCAAAAGCATTTCCTCCTGAGCAGTTGCTTTATATCAGAACACACAGAAGCCAAAGTGTTACTGTAGGATACAAGTTCTCAATGACCATTTCAACAAAACCACCACACCCAGCAAGGAAATGGTAGGCAACCACAAGCCTCACTTGGTACTTTTTTCATTAAGGTGAATCTGGGATAAGACACGTATCTCACGGCTTACGCTGACGTCAAAAAATAAAAATTCAAAGCACAACAATAATGCGTTTATGTGCATGTCATTTAACAGCCCAGTTTGCATCCCTTGTAATGGCCTTAATCATTGAGTGCCTGCTGCTTTTTCTGTTTCCAGTCAGCAGATGGTGCTTTTAGAAGGTCTGTCTTACATCTCAGCTGCATTAAAGCTAAAAGAGTTTGGTAGACCTTGTAAAAAGATGCTCCAGTGAGCTGCACATCATCTGAGAAGCCTAGAAGGGGAGCAAGAAGATGATGACATTACATACTGGTTGAAGTAAGGAAGGACTGGCTGAGGGTCAGAATACTTTGTCTAAAAATATAGATCCCTTGATAAGCCATGCTTTCATTTTTAATAACGTGTTACTCTCTCATCATCAGTATTTTACACCGGTGTTCCTCAGTGGAGAGTGTCAGACCACCCCTGATGCACGGCCAGTCAAGATGGGGAAGTCTCTGCTCAGTATATTTTTCAGAGAGGCCCAGAATCTGCAAAAGAAGAAAGCATCCACAAGAGACTCAACACCTCCTCAGAGCTGGCCAGGTGAGGAGCTGCTTGCCAAAAGGCCTGTTTTCCTGTTGTCCTGCATTTGAGAACCTTGAGAAGGACAGGGGATGAGAGCAACTCCATTTCTTAACACTTCTGTCCTTTTCTGTTTGACTCAGCCTCAGAATTGGAATTTCAGCATCAAAACTCAAGCAATTTGCGTGCATTTTAATACTACCAGTAATAATATTATTGATCACTATACAGTTACATAATTAAAACAATTACTTTAATTCCTATGAATAGAGGCTGAGAGAGTTGGGGTGAGAGCCTTGGAGAAGAGAGGCTGTGGGGAGTCCCCACACTTCCCATCCATGGAAGTGTTTGAGANGGGGAGACCCTATAGCCACCTGCCAGTACTTAAAGGGGACTACAAGAAAAGGGACTCTTTGTCAGACAGTGTAGTGATAGGACAAAGAGAAAAGATTTTAAAATGGAAAAGGGTGGATTTAGGTCAAATACTAGGAAGAAATTGTTTAATGTGAAGGTGGTGAGACACTGGAACAGGCTGCCTGGAGAAGTTGTGGATGTCCCATCCATGGAAGTGTTTGAGACTGGTTGGATGGGGTCTAGTGTGAGGTGTCCCTGACCATGGCAAGGGGAGTTGGAACTAGGTGATCTTTAAGGTCCATTCCAACTCCAACCATACTATGATTCTATGATTCAGAAAATGTGCAGCGTTTACATTCTTAAAATGCATATTGCTTCCTCCTTTTTATTGAAATTGATCTTTTTCTTGAGCTTTTGCAAAGATCTTGAGCATGCTCACACATCCCTCTTCTCTCTGCCCAAGCAGTACAGCCACAGCTGGGTTTTCATGGGGAGCTGAGAACTGAAGATCCCTTCACCACTCACTGGGCTGATCCACGGACCCACAATTTCCTTCTCTCTCCTCTTAGGGGCTGGGCAGGAAGAGCAGAGCTGGCATCTTGGCCTTCTGTTGTCTTTCTTAAGCCACAAGAGAACAAAAGTAACTGACTCTGTGTCAGACAGGCTTGCTAAGCCATTCCCAAACTTACTGAGTCAGTGCTAGGACAGGTTGTCTCACCCATCATTCACATCCTTTCTTGCCATAACAAAACCAAAATTTTTTTAGCCATTGCTTTTGTGCTCTTGGGGGACCACCAGCAGCCTGGCTTCTGCAATTCTGAGTGGAGCACAGCACAAGGACAATGTGCTGACACTCATTTAAGGGTTCACAGTGCTGCACAGCAACCCGAGTGACATTAGCATCACTTTCACTTGTCACTTGTGCTTGTGGTAGCCTGATGTTACAACAATAATAATAAAAAACAGATCTGTGCAGCTTTCTTAGCTCCTAAGAGCTTGTGGTACTAAGAAGTTCCACAAACATTCTAACATAACTGAAGAAAATCTGTGGTAAGTTTTGGTTTTCTGTGGAAAAGATTTCAATAAATAAGAAGTTCTACATAATTTTTGTTGCTATTTCACAGAATAAACCTTGTCAGAAGCATTTTAACCCTAGCCCAGCTGATTGGTGATATTCAATGTTTTTCATAAACCAAGCAAAACTCAAAGCAATTGAAATTCAATTAAGGGGTCTCCACTGGATGGTCACACGCAGGGGAAACCACTGAAGGCTATTAGTCCTAATAATGTAGGAGTTAGGTAATGTGGCATTCCTTGTAGATTGCTGCAGCAAATGACAACACAAAATTGACACAGAAGACCAGCAGAAGATCTGCAAACACCATGGAGTTTGCCCTCTACAGTTGTCTTTGCTGTGCCTCCTGCCATTTGCTATAACATCACCCACACAAAGAAGCAGATGGTACACTATGTATCTATTTACTATGCATTTTCTTTCATGGATTTTTTTTCAGCCCCTCTGTGCATTCTAATTCAAAAGGTGATAATATGGTCTCTGTGAGGCAGTTTATAAATAATTGTATATTTACAGCAGCAATCAAAATTAGTGTAACATGCTTACCTTCAGGAAGGCAGCTGAAAGTAGTTGGGAACTATAATGTTTGGAATGATTTCCTCAGTACAGCATAGGGATATGCAATGAATAATTAACCAGAAATTGATTTCATATGGCCTTCTTGACTGCATTTGTTTTGCTACTGCTGCAGAACACAAGGTTCCTAAGCAGAGCTGGTCAAAGAGAGATGAGACCATACATACTATGACAGCATTGCTTCCATCTGTCATTCATGGGCTAGAGCAATGATCTCCTGTTCACAGCTCTGCCTGGGGATGGATTAATCTCTCAGTGAAGGATGGCCTAAGAAAAATGGTGCTCTCTCACCAGGAGATCCTTCTTTGCTTTGTCCTTGAAGTCTGTGGAGGCTGGTATGAACATCCTTCCCCAGGAGAACAGTTTTCCAGGAGTAAAGGCTCCTGCAAGCTGCCACTGCAACAGTTCCTCCTTCTGCTCACCCTTCCTCTTGGGCCCCATGCTTCCACAGACCATACCTTATTTACATCTCAGCAAAGAGCAAATTTACCTTAAGAAAAAATCCCAAGTATCTCAAGAAACAAGACCAGAGTTACTCATGTAAATCCCCAATTTCTTTCAAGGTAGCAGTGATTGAATCAGGGGCCACCTCTGCCCCAGCTGAGTATTTTCAGCACTGCCCTCATTTTTGCACATAAAGAATGAAAGGTAAAACTGCTCCTCCCTGGTACAAAGTGTATGCAAGGTCAGATGTCCCAGATGCTTAGTTTCCCTACAGGGAATAAGTTGCCAGAAGGGCTCAGCTCCTGTTTAGGTCAATAAATAAGACTAGACTTTTAAGTGCCTTACATTGCTATTACTGACCAAAATACATCAGCCAGAGCACTCTTCCAGGTAGTTTAATACCTGTTGGTAAATCCTGTCTACTTGTTTGTGGGCTTAACTGGGGACACTGAAATAGACACAGCCTCTGACTCCCTTATCCTACACCTTCAGCATGAAATATGGGCCTCTCTGATCACAGAACATCCAGCAGTGCAATCCCTACCTCATTCCCCAACCCCAAGCATGACAGCTTTTGCATGTCTAAGAATTGATACTGGATAAAAATTAATATAAAATTAATTCAATCTAGGCAGTGAAGTTATAATTCCCTTTACTTTGCTTTCTCTATTGCTTGCACTGCTGATGGGTAATGAGATTTGCCCTTCATCATGATCCCCTGGGTTGATGTATAAGAAGAGGGCTGAGGACTGTGATTTACAGAGCTGGGAGGCAGGATTAGGAGGGTTATGTAAGGAAGACAGCTAAATCAATCATGAATGAAATTTAGACTTATTCCAGTGTTGTGCTGAACCCTGCCCTCTCCCCTTCAACTTGAGGAGAAATATTGCCAAGATCCGTACAATGATTTGAGAAGTGGCTTTTGGGGCACTGTGCCTCCTACTCTTTTCCAGCTTGGCTGTTCACTCTGACAAATGCTGCCAGTATCTTTTGCTTCTGTTATCCTGCATGTTCAGCAGTATCATGTGCAGTAACGTGTGCCTGTGTATTCCACTCACACATGAATGAAAGCATAATATATAGATACAGTCTGAGCTGATGACTTAGCCTGCTCCTGGATTGGGGCAAAGTGATGGTTTGCCCAGTGAGCACTGGGGCAAGCACAGCCAGCCCTAAGCTCTCTAGCATTCCCAGCCAATTAATTCTTCAACTTCTCTCTAAATACTCAGAACTCACCCAGACGCCTTCCTGTCCAATCTGCTCTAGGTTAATCTGCTTTAACATGAAGGTTGAAATAGATGTTCTCCAAAGGTCCTTCCAACCCTTACAGTTCTGTGACTCAGTGATTTTCTCCTGGACTGCTGAGTCAGCCATAAATTTGGATTTGGGCAATATGATAATTTCCCCATTGAGCACAAAGACAAGCACAGTTCCAAGCTCTCTAGTGGTCACCACAGGGTTGGTACCTGGGGTCCACAGCATTCCAGAGACATCTCATTCAGAGACGTCTGGCCTCCAGGGTATTCCAATAGTTTGCCTTATGAAATTTGGATAAGATTTTTCCTGCTGTTCTGCCACGTCATGAGGTGGTTACAGCATGGTCCTCTTGCTGCAAGGGCAAGGAGATCTGCCTGTTGCCTCCATTCCTAGTGCCAGCTGTCCTCCACTGCACCTTGTCACTGCACTGCACTGTGAAAGCATGTCCAAAGGTGCCCCCTGGGGACTCAGCTGGTACCTTCCCTACTGCTAAAAGCTTTCTCCTTACTTAAGAGAATCAGGAAGGAGATCTGTTTTTCATTGTTTTTCTTTTTGAGCTTGACAACCAGACTGTTCACAGTAACAGTCAGGCGCAGATTAATGTGTTTCCATTAGCAGGACTAATGTCTGACTCCACAAAGTTATCTAGGCTCCTAATAATAAACATGGGCACAAGGCTTGGCCTAGATTTCCAAACTGAAATGCCCTGAAGACCCAGGTCTAAGTGACCATTATCAGTAAAATCATGAAATAGAATGCTACCAAATGGATAGTTTAATCAGCTAAAAAATAGAGACTGCTTTTGACTAATCACTTCCAGTAATAATTATTTTGCTGTTATTGGTAATAAAAGTTCAAACTCATTCCTCTAAGGGGAGAACTTCAGTGTTTCAAGGCAATCCTTGATACAAATGCAGCACACCAGTTCTATGCCTGCAAGAGCTCCAGAGAGTAAAATTTAAATTAAAGTGAGAATTATTTTTTCCTAATTTATTTCATTGTGATAAAATGGCCACACAAAATATCTAAAATTACTGAATTTGTATAAGTTCTATTGCTTCATGTTTTATGGAGTAATTTTTAAATACATAGAGCACAATGATACAAATAATAATTTCACTGATTTCATCAAAGCTGCTTCGATTTTTGTTAAGCAAGAAACAGATCCAATAGTATCTGTCCTCTATTTTTAGCTTTACTCCAGAATTCCACATTGTCCCTGGCACAGTAAAACATCTTCCACAAAGACAAGAAATTCATTGACTTCATATTCTAAACAAGCCATTGTTTAAGTACATAGAAGTCTCTTAACTCTTAACAATAGTAAGTCAGATGGATCTGACCTCTGCGGGTGGGACTTTTAATTACTCCTGCTATGTTTAAGAAAGTACAGTACTGTAATAATATTATTCATTGCATACCAGGAGTTCCATGGAAGGTCTGACAATCCCAGGAAACTGCACATCCTCACTTACAGTACTGCTAAAATGTTAAATATGTCCGGTCAGGTCATATAAAACCTGGTCCTGCGACATTTTGGCATCGCCTCTTAATAGTAACTAAGAGACAGTCCATTTCCCTAAGGGACAGCCATTGTGTTTAATCACAGCTTGCCGCCTTTAGCTCTCTCTAAAAAAGGATTAAACTCCAGCAAAAAGAAGTGGTGTTGCTGCTGTTTGAAAGGGAAGGGCAGGAAGGAGGTGAATAAGTGGCAGTCTGGTGTGGCTAGCTGGATACAGGGAATTTATAGCCTCTAGAAGACAGAAGGACTGCTGGAGGGAAGGAGATTGCAATGACACAAAAGTGACACAAAAGTAGCACCACTGCAGAGCTTGTGGTCTCTCCTAATCTGCTCAGTTATGAACTGGAGTTCTTAGACATCAAACTGTCCTCTCAAAGGGTGACATGCTGTCACCTTACTGCTTCAGGGTCTGGTGCAGAGCATGGGAGGCTCTCCTGACTGACTGGTGGAAAGACCAACTAGGAGCGATAAACCCTGGCCTCTCATTAAAATTACATGGTTAATAAAAAATTGTTTAATAAATAACTTTGAACCTTTTCCATTTTTGTGAACAGAAAATTTGTCTGAAAGCAGTTACTGCAGCAATTCTTTCTACTTGCTGGAAACACAGGATGCTGCTACTCAGTTACACTTCTCATTCAGAGCTTGTAGTGTCCAGAGGAAAAAGCCCAGCCTTATTCTGAGTCACAGGCCACATTTTCCATCCTGCCAAAATACTTTTCCAAGTGGAAATCAGCCACAGTGTTCAAGCAGCTAGAAAATTAACTTTCCCTAATCTTCTGTTTTCACTGCAACAGTTGGGTCAGCAGTTGGGGTCCCGCTGGCTTTCAACCCCACTCTTTAGTTTTGCTGAACAGCTAGCTAAAACTCTTCCCAGCTGAGAACTGCCTTTCTGTGCCTGATCTCTATTTGAAGGCTCAGTGCTAACTTTTGCCTGGAAGACACAAAGCAGGAAACCCGACAGAAGTTCAGGAGGCAGCACCTCTTCTCCCAAAGTCAGAAGAGAATCTTCTCAGGACGCTTCAACCTTCTACTCCTCAAAACTTGCTCCACCGTGTGGTTAGTTCAGTCATTTTACATCTTCTGCAACTCCAGTCGCTTAAGAGCTACTTGGTGTCTGCTTCTCAGGAGCTGCCCCAGGAAGGTTGTCTGAAAGAGCTTTCCAACAGCTCATCCTTATTTTCATTTGTCAGAGGCCCTATTCAAAGGGAATTTTTAAGCTTTCCCCGCAGTTTCTCCCCTGAGCAATTAAAGCTGAGGAAAATATGGGCAATTGTAGCTAGCATATACAATTTCTCTTCCCATTTAAAATTTTTGAGAATTATCAGTCTGCCCAGAATGGATTGAAAATAGCTACACAGCTTCAAGTAGCAGCACAGGAGGTCTGACCATCTCTTTCACCACAAAAAAAGGAAGTACCCAGAGCTTAAACTATGTGCTTATTAAAAAGTTGATTTGAGCAGAGTACCCCAGTATTGAAATGAGCTTTGTCACATCTCAGGTGCAGACTTAGCCATATATTTGATGTTGAATTGTTCAAGTCACTATGGATTCCCCATAATAGTTTAGTGGCATTAATAGTTATATAAAATGTAATATGCTCCCTCAGCAGAAATGTGGCTTTCTTTTTTATTAGAACATCATAACATTTCCTTCTCCCTGTGAGAATGGCATTTATATAACCTACTTAGCTCCCTGGCCTACCAATTCAGAAATTTATAAAACAGCTCATCTGATTTGATAGCATTTTCTTAACTTTTTTTTGCCATACTTGCTCAAAAGCACTTTGGCAGAAAAGGCCTGGGAAGTTCTGATGGACACCCAGTTGAACATGAACCAGCAAAGTGCCCTTGTGACAAAGGTAGTGAATGATAATGTAGGCTACCTTAGATTAAGTATTGCCAGTACGTCAAGGGGAGTCATCCTTCACCTCCACTCAGCACTGGGGAGCCCACATGTGGAGTAATGGATCTAGTTCTGGCCTCCTCAGTACAAGAGAGAGACAGAGCTACGGGAGAGAGTCCAGCAAAGTGCCACATGGATGATGAAGGGGCTGGAAAACCTCACCTTTAAGGAAAGGATGAAAGAGCTCAGACTGTTCAGCCTGGAGGAAAAAAAATTAAGGAGGGATTTCATCTCTGTGTACAATAATTGAAGATGCATTGAGGACAGAACCAGGCTGTTTTTCAGCTGTGCAGAGACAGGACTCTGAGCAATGGGCACAAGTCAAAACAGGAGGTTCCCTCTGAACATCAGGAAACACCTTTTCACTGTCACAGGTGACCAAGTAACAGGCATGCATTGCCCAGGGAGTTGTGGAATCCTGGAGGTATTAATAAATCACCTGGGCATGGTCAAGGGCTTTATGTGGCCCTTCCTGAGCAGGGGTTAAGTATGACCAGATGACCTCCAGTGGGGCCTTCCAACCTTAGCTAATCTGATTTTGTAAAATCTGATAAATAAATGGATACACAATTACACTGTATAGGTTACAGGGGTACATCCACTGTGAAAAGGACACACCGATCATGAAGGACAATACACTACAGAGTTGCTGTGAGCAGCTACCTGCAGGCACAGGCACTCCACCTACATGGATCTGTGGTAACAGCAAGGTGTTGGGGGAAGAAGATAATGAAGACAGTGTTGTTTTCTTTGATAACTGGCTAATTGGGTTTGATAATTCAGATCCCTCTTGATTTTTGACATTACACGATGGCTCCAACCTGAGTCCATTGAAGAGGTGATATATTTTCTTTTTAGACACTACAAAATTTGTCTTTCACTTTTGTGTCCCATGAGCTTGCTCAAATGTGAGTTTTTTATCATGGCAGTCCTATTGTTTCCCCATGCAGAGCTGAAAGAAGAGGGATAGAGACCTCATAGAAAATGGTGTGTCTCACAGCTTGGGTACCCCTGAAACAGAGTATGAAAAGATGCTTAACTCACTGAGATCCTATTGGGAAGGTTTACTTCACTACTTTTATCTATTATTTACAGGTGTGAAGATGCTTACAGATTTGGTTAGGTTTCCTTTCAGAGCTTTAAATTCAAAGGACTAAGAGACTTTGGGTGGAAAAAGCCCCACTGGAAAAAAAATCCTAGCTTAACTGTTGAAAATTTTTGTGAATGTAACCATAGGAGAACAAAATAAAACAAAACATCCTACAAAACCCCTGAGGTATGAGACGATGGACCTAAGAAATAATTACATAAGATATAATTACATAATTATATCCTGTGGATAACCTCTGCAATTCTTTAAATGCCATGGAACGTTTAGTAGAATTGCACCTCCTCCAACCTAACCCAGCCAGCAGCTGCATTAGCTTGAGCTCCATAATATTAACAACTCCTCCACCTAGCTGCCTTTTCTCATAATGTCAACCCTGGCAGCTGCAGACAAGCAGGGGCTTATTGAAGTGTGATTTTGGGGGAAGTGCCAGAAATTATTTATTTCAACAGACTTTTGAACATACTGTACTACTATTCTTAGAGTGTATCAAGTGGGGTGTACTTTCTGAAGACTGGAGGCTTAATTCCTGTTTTGGGTAAAAAGATTGTTTATTATGCTCTAAAAATACACCAGCAGTATTACATATGATTAAGGGATGTTCTTTTTAGTGGCGCCCTTATTAGCAAGTCTGCTATAAAAAATGTGTTTATCAGATAGCTAACAGCAGTTCAGTTTGTATTGGACCATTAGCTAGCAACCTCATGAGTGACTCCACTGCTCTTTCTGGGTGATCAGCTGGGAATTACTGTCCAAGGACTGTAATAATATAGCTGTTTGGGTCCAGTAAATCAATGATGTCCAAATTATGTTACCAACACAAAGTATGGATAATAACACAAAACTAAATGACTGTTCGGAACAGCCGGTGGTGTTGGCACTGATGCAATTCATGTGAACTATACAACAAACAATGTGAAGTCTGGAACGATTTTATTTTAAGTTATGGCCAAGTTTTGTTCTTATTTTAGTCATTTGGATTACTGCTTGCTGTGGTTAGGACCTCACATTTGCTAAATGCATTTAAAGAATGTATTTGGACAAACATACACAGCTCTAAAACTAGTTAATAGTCTGAAAGTCTGCAGAGAAGGCCCCTGAAAGTCACTGCCTCAAAGCAACTTCTCTTTCTACTTGACTGATACTGAAAGATAGTTCAAGTTCTCAAGGAAGGGCAAAAAACAATGCTAGACTTAAAAAGTTGTACAATTGAGGAAGAAATAGAGAAATACTTCAAGCCAGATTTTTTTCTAAGCACCTTTGATCTGTAGTAGTTAATCAATACTTTGGAGAAAGTAAGTCAGTGCTATAGATTCAGCACTTGAAAAAGAGCTGGGGCTCTTTTATAGTGGGAACAGCAAAGGACAAAGAGTGTTCCCAGCATCTCAAGGTTATATAAGGAAGAAGATTAAAAAAATCAATCCATCCTTATTTGTCATGTGAAAACACCAAAATGTTTTCAATATTCACATAAGCACAAAAGTATTGATTTAAGTGAAACAAAGCTATTAGATTGTGGTTTTCTAGTATTATTCAGTATGGCTCAGACTGAATAGATATTTTCATCCCTTAGGGCAAACAAAAAGAATGAAAATAGGTATGTAAAGAACGCTCATTTAATATGTTGATTGAAGTAAGAGAATACTGGTATGCAACAGGAGCAGTACCTTCATCTCTAGAGTCCAGCTGCATGGTACAACATGCAAATAACAAAGTACCAATCAATGCAACTACGTGACAGGCCTCATAGAGGTTGAATTTCACAGGGTTCTTTCAATTCTTCAGACATCCAGCTGTGCCTAGTTTATTACCTGTTTGTAATAAAGACAAGAGCTAAAGAAGTAAAACTGATGAATTAGCAGTTAATAACTGGTTTAGCTGAAATATCATAAAATACACCAGAAAGGTGCAGTTTATCCCTCCCTTCATAAATCAAGAACATGAATGGGTTTACTCTATGTCAAAAGACAAAAAAAGATGAGACCTTACATGAAGCACGTTAAGAAACAGTCATTTAAAAATTCAGTATATTATTTTAAATGTTCTTGTTACTACTGCTACATGGGAAAACTATACATTCTTTTCATGTGTATGCTTTCTGTTGCAAGAGGATTACAGTAATGAGTTTTCCAAGCAGATGGCTGAACCTAAAGCAGGCACAGGATGAGACGAAGAACCAGAAACACTCAGTGCTGGCTGAGGAGGAGGTATCAAAAGCTGAGTTTTGCCAAGCTGCATATTTAGAAAATAGTAAATTGTGCTAAGAGCACTGATCCGTCTTAAAAGCACTAATAAGTAAGTAATATGCAGAGAAATTTTATTTTTTTTAAAAAAGCAACAAATATAAGATATTTCTTCTTTCAAAAGAAGAAAAAGTAGAAATGGATGATTCTTTTGCCATTCCTTGGTCTTTTCAAACTGCAAGGTTTTTTTGAAGGAGTGATATGCAGATGCAACCATGAAGTACATCCTTGGGCACTATCTGAAAGTAATCACAACCACAGTTACTGGCTACAAGATGCAATCCTCAACAGCAGTTCATATTATTAGCTCCTAGTACAGAAGGCAGGTTCACAATCTACAGCTTGTTTCATGTTGGGTTTGTCCCAGACGTTCGTGAAGCACGTGTATGAGGCCAAATCATGTATGTTATGCACATTATGCCACTTGATGGAAGCAGGCAGTTAACAGTGTGAGATCTTACATTTCAGTGTGAGAAGAAATAAGGAATCTTTCATCCTGTTTTTGCTTATTCAGGTTATTTGCACAAAATTTAAAAGTATCTGCTTCCATAAGTATTTCAGCAATATCCTCATTTTTTTCTTGGCATTACTGGTTAGCCCCACTCCCTCTCATTCTCCTCATGGTCTGTCACATACACATTTCCAGCAAAGTCTCTCCACCCAAATAGTGCAAGCCAGAGAGTGCCTTTGATTAGAGCTTGAACTTGGCTTTCACTTAACTATCTCCTATAGCTCTTCTCAGACGAAGGGCAGTAGTTACATCCAATGTTTTCAATAATATTTACCGCAACCTGTTACAGCAAGTGAAATCAGTAAGCCTATTCAGGATGGAGAAGAGGCTGTTTTAGCTAGAGAGTGCACTGTTGAGACCCTGTTAGAAACTGCAAAGCACACACACTATTTGGTGGTGTTAAAAAGCTCCAGGCATTTTTTTATCTCAAGACTGTAATACATGTGGTTGGTCACAATTCCTTGCTAGAATATTTGCAAAATCCTCATGGGAACTCTACTATGGGAACTTATAATTAAAGAATGGTGTCTCCATGGCAGGATAACACCCATCCCATTTCTTGCTGAGGAAACAATATGGTTGTATATTATAAATTAAGGCTAATTATCTCATATCCTGTTCCTGCATAGCCCTAAACACAGGAAGCTTTTTCTTCCTCATGATATTCAATCTTGCTGTTAATAACATCTTTCATTTCTACAGTAGGATGTATTCCATAAGATTCCAGTCTATGTCCAAGGAGTACAGTCAAACTGTGACCACAACCTGGCATGGCGAGAGGAAAATTCCAGCCAAGATCATTACAAAATTCCTCTAATCCTATATAAAAGGGTTGCTGCTTTCCACAAAGAACTATGAAAATCTGATTTCCTAAGGCTTTTTCCAAGATCTTCAGCTTCACAGCCAGAACATACTTTAATTGAACAGGAAACTCTTAGGAACTGACGCATAGTTCTGGATATAGAAATACTATAAATCTAAAATGTGCACTGCCAAATTTTATCTGATTTGATGCCATCCAGAAGATTCTTTTGAAGTTGAATTTTGACAAAAATTAAGCCAAAGGGGGAAGTTGTATTTTGTTAATTCAATGGTAAACATGGCTGGTTCAAACATCAATAGTAGGATCAATAGTAGTTGATTCATCTCTTCTAATAGATTAGAAGGCAACAAAAAACCTCAAAAAACAAACAAAAATCCGAAATGGAGGTTTAGTAACTTTCTTTCCAACAAGTTAGTTCAAACAATAACATGAGCATTCAGTAAAGCAAATACAAGGGAGGGGGATGGAAATCGTAACAGTTATTGGCACTCAGACAGACTATACTCCCCAAAAATATATTTTTTTAGGTGTCAGACCAACGTTCTACATTCCTTTTAGCTAAAAAGCAAATGTCTTGATTTTGCAGTATGTTAACTCATCCCACTTGCTTTTATTTATAGATATCATGCTATATTTCCAAATAAGCAAAGACATATTGTGTGTAAATAAACAAAATCAAACAAAACCATAAAACATCTCAATCAAACAAATTTTTAAAACAAGGAAAGAATTTAAGGCTTTAATGCTGATACAATGTTCTCAGCACAGCCAAGTATCTGAGGCATCTTGACATACAAAACATACAACCTACTTACTTGGATAGATAAACATATTGCAGAACTTCAAAATAAAAAATTGCCAGAAAAGCAATCAGAATGCAAGTACCAACAACAGAGATTTCAGAACATATATTACTACAAAAAGGAGCTAAACTGCCTAATTGATTTCAAAGGTTTTTTTCTTTTGCATAATATTCCAGCACAAACCAAAGTTGAATTTTAAATGAAAGCAATAATCAATTCTTTGTTACAAAGGGGAGAAAGAGATCCCCAGAAAATTTCTGAAGAAAGTAATCAAGCAATCTATTTGTAAGTACTTGAAAGGTAGTAATAAGGAAAGAATCAACACTGACTTTTCAAGAACAACTCATGTCACATCAATCTCACTTCCTTTTATACTACAACAACAGGTCCCTTGGATAGAACAGACTGAGCCTTTGTCATGTATTTGATTCTAGTTAGGGCTTTCGGTGCCCTCAGAAGAAGACTGAGAAATAATTCTGTAAGTTAAAACCTGATTAAAATCTGTTGAAAAGAGAAAAGGGGACAATCTATTCCTTGTACCTGTGGTAGATAGGACTAAATGTACAGGCTCCTGATACAGCAGGAAAGATCCTGACTAATGAACAGTAACAGCTTGCCAAAGGTAGAGACTTTAAGACAGAAAAATAGCATCCTCAAGGAGGTTCTTGGAAGGGAGAGTCCACCACCAGAGACCTTGAAGAACAGGCTGAATGAGTAAGAAACATACACATAACATGGGGGCAGAGAGGGTGAGTAAGCTCTGAATAAACCCTCAGAATTCACTTTAGGGTTTTCTTATGCTGTTTAGATATATCTATATTCTTCAAAACTTCAGAATCCAAAACCCAAAATAGATGAATCATTCATTGCTCAAATGAGCATCTGAAACCACATACCAAAAATATTATATCATCAACAGTTCTTCTGTTCCTCAGACATGGGATATTTTGATGGCATTAACTGATCACTCCCAACAGTGCCACAACAGGAAAAACAATCCATTATGCTAAAATCTTTTCATCTTGTCTCTTGAAGCACTGGTAGCTTCAAGACTCCAAAAATACTACTTCAGGCTCATTCACGTTCATTACTTTCAGAAGGTAATAATAATAAAGTCACTTGCTTGAGCCTTTGTTGAATTGATATGTAGATGGTAGACAGCATAGGATCATTGCAATGGTGCAGGTCACTTCAAAGTTAAGAATTGAAATTCACAGCACAAGATCTCTAAATCTCCCCCTGTGTCCTATGCCAATCCTAAATTCTGTACTAATGGATAATTACTACTTTGTCCTCTAGAAGTCGCACTCTTTACCTGTGGCACATCTTGCCTCATCCCTGACTTGTTCACCCATCACCACCGCCCCTGTCTTTTCTGCCATCATTTTCCCTCCTTCCCCTAATGTGATTCTGAGTTCTAGTATCACACTCCCAGTTGCTTCCCTCTCCAAATAACCATGCCCTGACTCGCACCTTTTTCCATGAATGTCTTCCAGTTTCCTTCTGGCACTTCAGGCTTCTACTTGTCCTCACATGTGCACCACAAGTACAGCTCTGCTTCTGCTTTCACACTGTGCTGTCCTCCTGAGAGATACGCAAGCCATCAAGAGGCTCAGTTTCAGGGAAGTTTCCAGCTCTCATGGCTGTGGGGAAACTGAAAATCTGGGCAAAGTATGTACTCCAAATAAAACATTTATAAATGTTTTATAAACATAGATTACTGCTAAAAATCATGTGCTTGGGTTTTCCTCAAGGTCTTTTAGTGGCTCCTTTTGGAGCTAGCTGGAAAAAAGAAGAAACTGTCCTACCTTTGCCTAGCTATAAAAGACTGTCTTCATTAGTTCCGTCTTTCATCCTCAAAGGATTATTTATGGATTATTGTGTTCACCTTGACTAACAACAATATCTGCAACTGAAGAACACTTGAAGAAGTTAAAGATTTTAGAACATTAAAGATTTTAGAAGTTAATGATTTTAGACTAAATAAATTATGGTTTTACCACCCCAAAGTAAGAAAAAAAATTAAATGTCAAGAATCACAAACTTGGCTTCCAGTCCATAAGATTTTGAAAGTAAGATTCTCCTTTCAGCAAAAGTGGCTGATGCCTCAAACTTGCACACCAATTGAGAAATTGTAACAAACTATTTCTGTAACCATTCGTATCAGTTTTGTCCCAAATACCTCTTTTCCTGCCACCTTCACTTCAGTTCCCAATGACAGTTCCATCTATCTCTTCAGGACAAACCACCCTCCCTTCTTGATTTTTGAGAAAAACATTAAAGGGTACGTGAATGAGAGAAACCTGCTAAATTTATATATGTGCTTGTACTACAGGGTTTGCAGGGGCTAGTAGAAGACTAGATTTCTTGAGCCCCCTAATTCTATATCCCTGCAAAAAATGAGAACTCCTTGCTTCTCCTTTCACCAGGCACAAAGCAGACAGAAGCAGCCAGATCTCACACTGCCCTCCTCCCTTGGCTGAACTGATCAATCGCTCATCCTTGACAGGCTGGTTCTGGGAGCAGACATCCAACTGGATAGCACTGTCCTTCAGCCCCAAACAAACTGAAAACCTTTGCAGGGTGGAATTCCATGTACACATAAGAAAACTCAAAGACATTTGCCAGAGCTGACAGTAGTAAGGACCTGTTTTTTTCTCTCCATTGTAAACAGTGTATGGTATATGCCCATCTCAAAAAGAGGATGAAAAAGGGCCAAAGCAATTCTTCTGTTACTGCTTATCTTGGAGTTATGTGAGCAGTTACAAAGGCCACTGCTGGAATGGATGTAAGATGTGCTATCAGAATATCAAACAAAAATACAGGCAGCACCTCAGAAGTGATGAGTGTTTCTCTTTGCATTCCTCTCTATCACCTCTCTTCAGCTTGCCTGGCTCTTCTGCACAATGCAATCTGTGCAGCATTAGGAGATAAACAGAAATGTCTTCAAGGCACAAGATACAAACAATGAATAGTGAGGCTTTCCCTGCATATTTGAATCTTGAGTGACACAACAGTAATTTGAATTAAAAGACTCAGCTATACAAATGATTATACAGGCAGCAGTTCTATATAATATGTCCTCCTTGCAACAAAACCCTAACGCTTTGGTCAGCCATTTTTTCTGACATTATTCTGTCTTTCTAATTGTTTCAGTGTCTTGTTCTAGGGCCATTTAGAATTTCATTCTATCGAAAACATGGCACTGAAAGTCATCTTTCACACTTTACAACAGGGCCATCATACTTCATAACAGGCCATCAAAACAGCTTATTTCTTTCTATGGATGATCCCATTTAAGATTCAGGAAGTTCATTAACTTTAATAACTTTAAAGTCAGATTTAACAGAAATATTTCATTTCTATTTGTAAGTCTGTGCTTTCCTACCTGTGGCCATAATTGTGCCTCTTACTACATTTCCCTACAGCCTGCTAATGAATTCTATTCTTTTCTTCCCTTCACTCTTCTTACATGCTGTCGCCACAGGCTGCTTTTACTTAATTCATGTTCTTCTGATTTAATTCTAAATTAATCCATCAGTAATCATAGCAACTAATAAGGTATTGTCATTCTTGACAGACTGACAGTGGTACATACCTAACTCTATCAGACTGTAACATCATTCTAGACATAAGGAGACACTCCACCAAGCCTGTGTATTTGAGGTAGCTGGTTTCCCTTCCCTGTTGTTCGTGACTATGAAAAGAACATTGCCCTGGCGGTTCAGCACAGATTCTGGTGCCCTGTGGCTCCTCACATCTTTACACAGCTTCTTAATCTGTGTGGAGGATCTATGAGCAGATTCGCAGAGTCTACAGAGCAGCTGGGGGAGCTGTGGTTGTTAAATCTGGAGAGAAGGAGGCTGAGGAGAGACCCTGTTGCTTAGTTTAGTGGTGGACTTGGCAGTGTTAATGGTTGGACTCGATGATTTTAAGGGTGACATCCTGGCTCTTCCCGCGCAAGGCAGGACTCCGTCTACCCCCAGACCCCACACAACTCTGGGTCGTGCCGGCAGCTCCTCGCAGGGACAGGGAGAAAGCAACTCTCTGGAAGCACACAGCTGAAAGCTCCACGCCCTCCGTGCGCGCTGAGGCCGGCGGCGGTTCCCAACCTGCCTAGGCCCCTGGCCTCATCGCCTCCATGACCACAGGGGGGTGCAGCAAGCCTAGGCTGGGCATCGGTTGGCTCCTCAGCCCCTGTGTCGCGCACAGGGTAGCGATCCAGCAGCTACAGGGTTCCGTCCACAGCTCCTATGACTTCCTATTAAAATAATGTCAAAAATAAAAAAAGGAGGAAACCAAATATTAAAAAAGAGCTGCTGCTCCGGACGCCCCGCGTCGCAGTCAGATGATGCCACCGCCCGCGCGCCTCTCGGCCGCGCCCGTGCCGCCGTGCCGCCGCCAGAGGGCGCTCCCCGCCCGCGTCCCGCGTCCCCGCCCCACCTCGACGCCACGTGCCCGCCCTCCCTCCTCCTATTGGCTCCCTGCCGGCATCCACCGCCAGGTCACGTGCAGCCTCCTCCCCCTTCCCCACTTTCCCCCGCTTCAAGGCGGTGCCGAAGGACCTATCCCACAATGCTCGCGCCGCCACGGGACAGATTGGAGGCGTCTTGCTGGCGGGCTGCGCCGCCACGCCACCGCGTCCGGTCCGCCTCCCCACCGGCCCCACCCCGCCGGAGACGGAAGGCGGCTAAACAGCGCCTCCCAGCGGCTGCTGGCGGCGCGCGCGGGGACATGTGGCCCGGCGGGCGCTGAGGGAAAGCCCGCCGAGCTCAGCCCGGACGGACGCTCCTCAGCCGCGGCGGGGAACCGGAGCCCCCGCTTGATGCACGTGATCGTGCGAGGGGAAGGTGCGGCACCAGGTGAACACCCGCGGTCGGGGTTGGTTGAGGGGGGGAAGGAGATGGCGGGCGCTTGCCTCAGGAGTTTCTGTGAGGAAAGTACCGGGGGCCGTTCTCTGGGGCGGGCTAGCGGCGTGAAGGGTGGCGAAGGGGTGCTGCCCCCTCCTTCTGGCCGGGGCCCTCCGGGCTCGGGCGCTCCGTTCGCTCTACCGGACGGAGGGCGGGGTTTGCTGCTGGTCCCGGCCTCGGGGTGTCCCCCTCTCCTCTCTTTTTGCCGCCCCCGTGTCGTGGCGCTGGCCGGGCCCGGTGACAGGCCGCCGAGGCGGGGGGGCGGAGGTGGCCCTCGACTGCCCACCTCGTTTCCCTGGGCGAGAGGGGAAACAAAGGGTGGTTTCTCAGGAGAGCGTCGACCCCCTCCGCGCCCAGAGCTTTTGTGAAAGTGCAAGGGAAAGAACGGCGGCCAGCCCTGCCTGGCCATCTGTGAGCTGTGTCGGCGCGGAGGGAGGGGAGACGGGAACGGCAACGGCAACACGGACACATCGCCGCGGCAACGGCCTGAACAAAGATCGCGGGGAGGAGAGAGGACACCGTTGTCCGTCTCATTCCCGGGAGCCTGGAGCGGTAAATACCAACAGCATGTTGTAGGAGAACGTCTCGAGTCAGCTGAAGTTCGTGAATGAGTTTGCGGTTTCGGGGTTGCGGAAAAAGTTAAGAGGATGAACTTCAATGCCCGACTCCACCGTTCGTTCTGCTGTGGAATCGGGACTGACTTTTAAACGCTTCGGTAAAGTTGCCCAGAGTGACACTGGATAGACCTACCCAGCTAGAGCAAAACTCTCCAGTTCTGTTGTTGTGTTCTCATCTTTTGTGAGTTATTCTCGTTTGGTGACTTTTTAAAGAGTGTTGTTAGCCTGAGCCCCAGATGCTGCTCATCTCTGTCATCGTACCTCCACGTTTGTAACTTGCACGGAATTGTTTTGTTTGGCCTGAAATTGGTCCCCTTCCTCTTGCAATGCTCTTATTTTAGACTACTAATTAATTTTAAATTCTTATGAAGAATGAGGTAACAGGGAGTAAGGCCAGGTAGTAACTGTTTGTTTAGTATCAGTAACTAGGTGCTGTTGGCAAAGAATCACTTACTTAAAATGTAAAGAGACAGTTAAAGCTGTTCACATCTAAGTAATAATTATATAATGTCCCTGATTATTGAACAGGTATTTTAAGATTGTATTTTTATAGCTTTTTAGGGCTTTGGTAACCTTATAGGGAGACCTAGCTTAGCATCTTAGTATGTTCATATATCACAAATGCATTGAGAGCCTTTAATTCTTCCAGTAAATTATAGTTTTTAACAAAGTGTAATCAAAGTTTGAGGTTTACTGTGTGGAGATTTGGACTGCCTTATACACAGGAGTGGAAGAAGTCTTTAGTAATTTTGTCATGGTTTCTCTCCATTTTAGCAAAAATAAATAGTAGGCTTCTTTGAATAACTGGATGACTATAATTCTCTTTATTTGCTTTATTATACATCTCTGTCTCTCTTTGAACTGGGAAGATGTATATTCACAAAGTTTCAAAAAGAAAAATGAGATAACATCTTCTTTATTCATATGGGAATAACTTGGAAATAATCCCAAGGAGTCTTTTCCTTTGGAATTTCTAGGAATACAATTTTTGTTGTTCAGTTCGCCTTGAATGAGACAAGAAATAGTTGGGAGGGGAGTTATTTAAGCTTTTACTCACTGTGTTAATTCTTTTGTGGCTTTCCTTTCAGTAGTTTACGTTTGCTGATGTGTCAACTTCCAGACTGACAGGTGACTTGAATAATAAATGTGTTTTCTTTCACTTCTACTCACCTTAAATATCTACTTGTGAGTAAGCAGAATGTGCAACAACTTTGTGGCCTCTGGTGAGAGAGAATCCAAATGGTTGTAAAAGAAAATGGTTTTAGACCTTTGGTAGCCGTATGACTGGACTAGTTTGGCTTGCATTTGGATTATCTTTAAGATTAGAAATGCTTTCCAGGAATCTGATAATTTTTTTGAACATGAATTGATCATACTCAAATACATTATGTGGAGGTTGTTGAATTTGACTCAAGATTTATGTTTACCTTATTCTCCAGTTATTCAGCTATTGCTTTTAAGACATTCAGATGATAAAGAGTTTCTTTGTGCTGTTAACTGGCTGTAGTTTAACAAAGTTCATGTGTGTGACTTAGCCTCTGGTTTTATAAATCCCGTGGATGGTTCTGCTCTGGTTACAAAGATTTTAATGTTTTTCCTATTACAGGGATTCTTGTGTTTTATGCTGTCCTAAATATTAAAAAACATGTGCAAAAACTTAAGCTTTTCAAAGTTGGCTATATTTAGTAATAATTTTAATTATGGTTTTCAATTAATGCCAAACTTTTAAAAATCCATGGAAATAATCGAAGAAGGGAAATATACTACTGGAAAAGTTGATGGAGTGCCTTGCCATGCAAGCAATAGAATTCTTGAAGCCTGGCGTTCATGTCAGTCCACTGTTGGTATTTGCTAGCAATTGAAGGTGAACAAGATAGAACGTCCTTTCAGTTAATTCTAACTGAAGCATGCGGTCCAGTTTCTGCTGATACCTGTGATCAACCATTGTTAACAACTTGTTTGAATGAATTCTGAAATGGTTGCAGCTAATCTGCTGAACCATTTAAGATCAGTGTGGATTTTATAAATCTCAGCATTGCTCAGGTTTCTTTGCTTTTTTCCTAAGTTGGAAATACACAGTGTGGAAACGGATTTATATATTAGCCCTTCTTCTTTAGGCATAAATACCTGAGGTCACTAATGATCCCATTCTATAAAGGTTCCAAAAATAAAAAAAAAGGCTATTTCGTGGATTTTCATCAGTGTGGGCACATTTTGTTTCATCTTTATTTGCTAGTCTGCCTTGTCCTGAAGGGCAGTGACCTTGATCTCGAAGGGTACAAGTGCAGTGGTATTGTCTCTTCTCTGTTTCCTCTCTATACTGAAAAGTTTAGGATACAAGCAGAGTTTGCAGGGAGATCTGTGAACATCTCTTTTGGATTCAAAAGCTGCTTGGTTTTGGTATCCTAAACCAAGGATGATTTTCTTGCATAGGAAGTTGACTGCAGTTCTGAAATAACAAATGGAGGACTGCAGCTGGTGGAAGATGGAAGGTGAAAATGTGTTTGTCTTCCTGTTCCCTAAAGCTGCAGCTCAGCTCTGCTAAGCAGTTGTCTACCTCTCTACATCTGGGTCTGTTGGAGCACCGAAGGTAGGATGACTCCATTGAAAAGACTCTCAAAGCTGGTCTGCATGTTTTGTACTTCAGTGGGCTGCAGCAGATATTCAGCAAGTATTTTTTCTGTCAGGTATTTAAAGAAGAAAAAACGCTGAAGTTGACTCTGGCTTTTACAGACTTTCTGCTTTCCTACAGCTTGTTTTTATGGAACATCAGAGAGTTTTTTTACCTCCAGCTGAGACTTTTAAGGAGAGCTAATTAAATTTAACCAAATGTGGAATTTGTTCCTTCTAGGATGGGAAAATTTTGTTAACTGACTTGTCAAAGGATGATTAAAATACTGTACTAAGTATGTATGAATAGGCAAGATTAAAATGAATTTTGTATAAAATGCTTTTACTCAGGTAGCACATATACACACACCTGTGGGCAGATGTGCATCTGTGCCTTACATTTTGTGTATGTTGTGCTAAGATAAATATTTTCATCCATTTGTTTTCCTTATCAAATAATGTTCTCTCACAGATTATCTTGACAGAAGAGTAATATTACTCTTTTTTTCCTTCATGAGAGCATAAATTGTGAAGTTTAACTTGGACATACTCCATCACAGCAAACACGAAAAAGTAACATTTTATTTTTGTAGTTCTCTGGTTAGTGGTATTTCTTCTTAACTTTCTGAAATTATTTCACGAGTGTTTGTGTATAAATATTTAAGAAAAAAAAGAACAAATATGTAGACAGAATCATGAAGAAGAAATCGTTTTTCTGGAAGCTATTTTCTAAAGTCTGCTGTGATAAGTTGCAGTACCTGATCACTTTTTCTAGTGGACACTAATAATATTGCTTTGTTTAATGCAGATATTATCTAAAGATTGTTGAACTCCCATTAAAATACAGTTTTTGTTGCTCTGTTACTTGGTCTGTAAGTACTGCTTGACTATGATCTGTCTTCAAAGGCATGATCTGTGAGTAAACCTGAGTGATGCTTTTAATGGTGCTTGGAAATTTTCCAAGCTCGTATGAAATTGCTTGGAAACGTTAAGTGAGTTAGCACTTGCTGACTGTCTACTTGCTTTCATTATACTGCCAGCAGTAATAAATGTGAAATCATATGGTATCAGGATCTGATACAAGCCTCTGTCCCTGTATGTAGATAGCAACACAGGCTGAAACTGCAGCAGTGATGACTATCTTTCTTCGTGTGGCCCAGTGATTGAAACTGCTTAGTTCCCATCTGTTTACCACTTCTGAAATTACATTGTTAGTCTACAAATATTACAGAAGTGCAAAATAGTTACTCTTAAAGTTATTTGAGTTGTCATAAATCCTTTGCAAACTCTTTATTTTTCCTCTTCCAAAAGTACAGCTTTTTTGTTTTTCTGAGATTAAGATGTTAGTGTAGGTCTTTGACCTGGCTTATAAAATGCTGTTACTTAGAGTTAAAAGGAGCTTGAGGACCATGTTTTTAAAATGATAGCTTTCATCTAGTACTTTTTTAAAGAGTATATTTCAGGGAAAGAAAAAATATTTTTAATGATCATGTAATTTCATTTTAATTCATGTCTGTGTATTTCATAAGTAGCTGAAATTACTTTTTATGGAGGCACATATATATTTTTTTAATACCAAAAGAACATGCTATATTGCCAAACTTATGGTTTGATGTTTAAAATGGAAGAACAGTATGCTTTTAATAGAGGACTCAAATTCACCATACTTTTACGAAGTGTGCGTGTGTGATTCTGTGCAATCTTCTTCCTTTGCTTGATTCAGCCCTATCTCCTTTGGCTTAGTATACTTTTCTAATCACCTGTTGCTCTGGTGGTGTTGTGCCATTAATTTTTTTGCCTCTTAAATGTGCTTCTACTGCCGATGAACTTTTGATTTATTTTTACTCCATTTTTCCCCATTGCTTTTCCTTGTACTGTTAAAAGGTATTAGTTTTTCCACTTCCATATTTTGGTTCAGCTACAGTATATCTGGTGTTTTAGTCCAGATATTTGGGCATGTTGAGGATGGTACTAAGAAAAACTAAGATGATCTTTCTACCTTTAGTCTTGTAGAAATGGTTGCAACCAGCCCTGATGTGTTGCCATGGCACTGGCTGAAGTATGCTCATTCATCTTGTGGGAATGATGCATGTGCGGTGTAGCAATGGGATAGGAACTATTATTATTAGTGTATACTAAGTACAGATACAGTTTATGGGTAAAAATTAAATGCATTGGCTAGTAAAGATTTCTTGAGTAAATGCTAACTTTTTTCCCCACTGATCTATGGTTAGGTTTGTAAGGATTTCTTTTTTTTTCAATTTATTTTTGATCTCAGTGATCCACTGCCAGATATCTGCTCTTTGGTGGAAAGCATGAGAACACTGGAGCTTCCAAGTGGCTAAACAAATGCACTATCTTTTTTTTAAACTGTTCTTGGAAATGGCTGAGCCATTTTTGCTGACTTTGGTATGTAATGCAATCTCTTCCAGATGCAGGAGTATGCATGTGACTAAAGACCCTCAGCAGCGGAAGGCAAGGTCATGAGTTTATGCTGATTTGATTCAGTTGCTTGAGCTGTGTGCACCATGACAGTGGTACTTAATCCTTAATTAGTTCCTCTTATTTTTAAATTTCAATTTCACTCAGTTTAGTCACAGAGTCCTTAGAAGAAACTTGAGTGTTTTTAGACTGCACGTTTGGTGAGAGACTGGTTTCTCTTTCATATTTTTTTGCACTGTGTTAAGCACTATGGTACTTCAGTGTTTTAAGAGCAGTATATGAAACTACATGACTTAGCCCGTTGCATACATGTTCATTCTCCCAACAGGAGTTGGTGTGGCATAGTGCTCCTTCTGTTATGAGCAGTATAGTGCATGTTGCCTTCTATCAAAAGTACTATTTCGAATAGCAAAATAGGGTGGTCTTTTAATTGCTGTAAATACACGTTTCAGTCCTGAGAAGGTTCTGTTGATCCTGTCTTCTGTATAACTGAAGCTGTATTTTCCTGAGGGTTCCTTTACATGGCTTTTGTGGGCCTAACCATTCACTTCCCTGAAGATTCAGTTTGAGATTGTCTTGTATCATTCAGAACATCTTTGGAATGCAGTGTTATGAGCAGCAGCCATACTGAGAAGCTACCGTGCAGAACTGCTTTGTTTTAGTGCATAGGGAAGCTACATGGCTTTGTCATCCAGCAGAGCAGAAAGGGGTTTTCTCATAAATTTGAGAAATGTCACTAAAAAGTTAGTAGGGACACAAGGAAAACTTTGAATTACAGATTTGATTGATCAGCTGTGATCATATACTTTGAAACAAATTAGACTGTACTGTGACAACTGGCTCCCCAAAGTCCTTGGATTGGTTGTTTGATTTTGTTTTTGTTTTGTTTTTTTCAAACTGCCTAGGAAGTTTAGCTTCCTAGGTCTTGGTCTGCAAAATGAGTTTGCTTGAGCACTGGGCCATCTTGATTGTCAGTAGTTACCCTCAACATACTGAAAGTATAGAGTTGTCATTTTGCTGTCCTTTGTAACGTTATGTGATCTGGTGCAGTAACCTCACAGCTGCTGTGGCGGATACTGGAAGTGCTGGAGGTATAATTAATTCAGATTGTCTTGAGGGAATCTGCTAAAGTACAGCTTTTCATTGCTGCTTACTGGATATGAGTATAAGTTCAAGTGAAATCCTGAACTTTTGCCTTCTGTCCTAGTGCAACAAAATATTTTATAGTTCACAGTGCAGAAAGATGAAAAATGAAATTTGCCTTCTGTAGGTGAAAGCTGCTACGTGCTGTGCAAGCTTATGATCAACTTTTCTTCACCCCTTCATGAGCCTCCTCTGAAAATGGGACTCTTATTTTTGTGGTAGCATGGTGAGAAACAATATATATAGGGAAACTTTACTGTGTTTTTGACAAAGAGAAGTAATGTCTCCTTAGTACTATTTTGGTCAAGCATCATACCTTTTCTGGTTCATAGAACTATCTATGTGGATTTTCTCAGCAGTTATGTGAATGTTTCTGATTATGGTAAATTAATCAGCGCTTGCTTGTGTGGTGTCTTTTGGAGGAATGATGGGTGATATAAAAGTGTTTCACAAACCTTGTTGCCTTTTCATGTCTTAATTTAGTTTCTTACCATTTAGGACTGGTAAAGTGTCTCACTCTTCTCAAGTATTTCTTGGGGATTGGATTTGAAATTTCATGCAAGTCTGTAATACTTTCATTGTCAGTTGAATTTTAGTGTTTCATTTTGTTATCCAGCGGTGATAGGCCTTCTGTGACTTACATCCTTATTTTTCATTACTAGGTAAAACACTGAGAGCTGTTTACTTTATGAAGGCTGTAAGATTAAGGGCCAGCTGTGTGACTGGGATTCTGATGTTAAGGGATGCTTATCCCATTCATGACTTTCAGTACACTCTCAGTTAAAAGAGTGATGGGATGCTTCTTCGTAGATACCAGCTGGTGATACTGTACTAACTTTGTTGCTGTCTTCAGTCATATGGCTAAATCTGTTGGGTTTTGGGTTGCTTTTGAGTTTGATAACAGCTCTTCCTGAAGAGCACTTAATCAGCATGATGCTGCTGTTAGAGGTATTAACAACAGAACAAATTTTATGATACATTTACTATTTTTTTTCAAGTTCTTAGTCTGTGGTTTAGTTCTGTGTCATCCTAAAGCTTTTTGCATTGTGACTTTTCTAAGTAGAACTAAAACACAAGATACTCACCCTTAAGCATATGAATAATACATGTTGAATAAAGTATACTTTGATTAATGCTGGTAATTATAAGACGGTAAAAAAACCTGTGAATCAGCATGACTTAAAAAGGCATAGATTCAGAACATAGTACTGCTGAAATTTTTTGGCTGCCTCCTTACACTGTCCTGTAGCTGAAGCATTTTAAATGCTCAACAGTAGAGTTCAGTTTGATTTGTAGCAGTGTCTTGTGTAACATTCTGTAAAAGACATGATGGGTCCTCCACATATTCTCAAAAATGTGAGATCTTTTAAAAATTACATTTTTCTTATGGTGGTGATGAATTTCCCTATATCTTACAGGTACTTTTTTGTTAAACTTAAGAATGCCACCTACGCCCCTGACTTAACATAAAAAGATCTGTATGGCAGGTCTTGAGCCAGCTTATAAGATTTACACAGGAAGGAGATTACATCATGTGTGTCCACTGTAAGGCTCTAAATCTTCCGTGAAACTCTTGAATGGCCAGACAGGTTACTAGACAGTAACTGCTGTATCTGAGTCACTGCAGCAGTTCCTCAAGCTGTAATCGTGCATTTGCATAGAGTTCTGTGTGCGTCCCTTCCTTAGGAGCAGTTATGATGGCTTGTATACTTCTGTGAATGCTGATTGAACATGGCTGCTGACAGCTGCTCTTCACTTTTTTATTGTTGAGGTGGCCACAAAAATGGAAGCATAGAATATAGCAGGGAGGTAGCTACAGTCACTGTACTTGCAATATAAGTGTGTGCTTGTCAGTGTGTTGCTGTTAGACTGAGAAAATACCTTGAGGGCACTCACTATAATGTTTTGGAGTGGTATTTTTTTCTTTCGTGTAGAGAATGAGGAAGTCAGTAGAAGGCAGTTTACTGTTTTGGATGATGTAACTCTATCCAATGGTAAAATTCCATGTTTTTACGGCCTTAGCCTTGAAGAGGGGAATGAGTACAATTTGACAACGGTCTTTTCTGTTCTACCACCTTGCCACTGCCAAAAGAGGCAGTCTCATTTTGTCTTCCTCCTCTATTCTGTCATTTGCCATTTCTTTGTCTCATGTATGGCTTTTCACTTGGTCTGCTTGCCATCACTACTGGGGAGAAACAGAGCTGCTTTTTTTGGTGGCAGCAAGCTGTTAGATTAGATTAACTTTCTTGGGTAATTGCATACTTAAGGGGTCTGGAAAGAGTCTTTAAATCAGCGGTGTCTTCTCTCCTGAATAGCGCTGATTCTTTCCAAGACACTGGATCTACATGAATAGGCTTAAACTAACTATAGAAAAAGCTTGCCCTTTCTTTTCCCCAAAGGAAAGCCTAGTCTCTCCATCTTTTTAGATTCTATGGCATTCCATCTAGAAATGCAGACAAGATGCAATTTGAGCACACAAAGAGTAAAGATCCTCTTTAAAACCCCTCTTTTGAGTGTGCCGGTTGATTCTATTCTCACTAATGTTCTGGGCCATGAGTTTTTGCTATGAAAAGGAACAAATCCAGGGTAGGTGCTTCCAGATCCTTATTTGAGCCCTCATTTATTAGAGGGCAAGCAACATTACTGAAGTGTCACTTGAAACATGTCTACCTTCTAAGCTCTTCAGACAAATTAAAGGTTTTTCCAAATCAAGAGAACTGTGAAGGTTCTTGATGTACTTTTGCAAGTACCCAATATAGCATCTTCTGAGGTTTTTTTCTTTTCTTGGCATATGTGTTGCATTACAGTTAATACAAGTAGGAAAAAAAAAATTCAACTGTTCATCTGCCATTTGAAATTTTAGATGTTTTCTCAGCCCATCTCCAGGAGGCCGTAAGACCTCTTGCAGAAGTTCTCAAAATTTGCATCGGCAGCTGAAGTTACAATAGGCCTGTATGGAGAAAACCTTAGAGGACACTTCATATTCTGCTGTTAATTACTAAAGCAATTTGCTGGTTTTGTAAATGTGGATAATTACTGAGTTCTGTTTTCCTTAAAAATACGCTTGCTGAGGAAGAGTCTTAAACTTCTTTCCGAGGTCTTTAAAAAGCCATCAAAATGCTTAGGGCAAAATAGAGTCCTACTTGTGCTCAGGAATTTGATGGGAATAAACAGCGATGATAGTGATTTTTTTTAAGCAGATGAACTCTTTAGACTGAGTGTATGGCTGACTCTTGCTTCATATTTGAAACTGAATGTTTCTTTAGTTAGTAAAAAAAAAAAAGCATAACTAAAGAGTGGCGCAAATACTTTTTCAAATAAAACAAAATAATAAACAGAACAGCCAAAATAAGTCACTACTACTAAGTATTGATGTAATGTGTGTCTGAAATGCATTGTTTAATAGTATTTCCTGTGTAAAGGTTGTTAAGGGAACAAAAATAAGCCAATGTTGGACATAATTTTGCCCTTGCTTACAGGAGATGTTTTGCATGTTGTTAATTTCATCCCCCTTTTCAACTGAGATAGCATACTTCTGTGCAGATAAGGCTCTGGAGGAAGAGTGTATTTAGCTGTTGCATTTTTTTGCATTGTTTAATGTAATAGATTTTAGTTCAGTGAGAAACTCTGTTACATGACTTTGACCAGACCAAGTCCTTTCTACATGCAGAGTGAATTAGTGTTGAAATACGTCTTTATTGTTAGGTTATGAATTCAATCAAGTAGTTTGGGTTAATGTAAATCATGCCCCTTTTTTTGATGCAGGAAACTCTTTAGTGTGTAAATTTATATCGGTCTGCTTTGGGAAGTTGTAAGTTGAGATACAGTGACAAATCTGATTCTGTTCAAGTGCTTTTGCTGGCAGGTGTCGATGGCATCTGGCTTCCATGGATGCAAGATCAGGAACTTCCTTTGAGGAATAACCTAGAAAGTAAAGTGTTTAAAAATAACCCCTTTAAAATTAGGGGGAGAGTGCAATGGTGTTGTGTGCTTGCTGTAATTTCCTTTTTTTCTGTTTTCAGTTTAATATGCCTAAGTATTCTTACCTTTATCTCAAATATGAAATAAGTTGTTTCTCTTCTGAAGCAATTAAACTGAAAATTTACAAGCTCCAGGGAAGTACCATTCAAGCAATAGTGCTGTGTTGTGTTTAGGCATTCTTAGAAAGTATTTTGTCTGCAGAGTTGTGGGCAAAGTTGATTTTGTTTTCTGTCAGTGCTGACATAGTATGGTGTTTGTTGTTGTCTTGTCAAGTGCCTTGCATGTGTGGGCTTTGAGGTGTTCTAATATTTCACATCAACAACTGAATGATCATAACCAAAATTTGTTGGTCACGGGTCAGTGGAATCCAAGTACTCTTTGGATATTAGTATGCTCAAATACATATTAGCTTGATTGGACATGATTAGCCATGGATATGGAAATAATCTTCATGTGAACTTATGTGGTTTAGTAACTAGGAGAATGACAAAACAATTTATCTTGCTGCTTTGACTGTCTACCCCCCCAGCCAAGACCACAAATTGTACGGCACGCAGCTGGAATGGAAAAGTCTGAGAAATACTTCAAAATCTTCTTGAAGTTTAAAAGAATGTAAAGGAATGTATCACATTTGAGCACAAATAAGAGTTCTATTTCCTATGCTGTCTGTGTCTCCTAAACTACTATGTTCTCTTTTCCTAACTCTGTTTTCGATGCAATGAATGTAATGGCAGTCTTTTAGTAGTAACTTGCCTTCCACCATTCCCATGCCTGTGATGCCCCGTTAAAAGTCATGCAGAAAGCGGTCTTCGCAAAATTACTTTTTAAAATACTATGTAAATTTTCATTATGTCTTTTACTTGTATGTATTAAATTCCTCTGCCATGTTGTGTGAAGTGCACGGATTCAAACTGTGAAAGTATGCTACGCAAGGTGACCTGTGAAATGCATTAGTGGTACTCGGTGTCTGTTTAAGTAATAAGTTTGCGAGAAAAACAATGTAACACCATGTAAATGTCTCAAGTTGCTGCACATCTTGGATTTAATGATGCTGTGTTAGTTTTAAAATCTGTTTTTCAAATGATTGCACAAGGATTGCTGAGATGTCTTAGTGTAGAGAAGAGTACAGTGGAGAAGGGGTGGTCTTTTTTTCCTGGGGAAAAACAAAGTAAAGGGCTTCTATGGGTTGCATTTTTGCAGTCTGTCTTAGTGAACTCAAGAACTCTGCTACAATAATCATAAACCATACAGCTACTGCTTAATTTACTATTTGGATACCTAGTTTGTGTCTTAAGTCCTTTTCTGTGGATGGATGCAGGGTTTGGAATTCTTGATCTTGTCTTTAAATAGTCTCAGCTGTGGTGTGTCTTGGGACTTCCAGTGTTCAGAGAGGTTTGACCATGGCTTATAGATTTTTCTACTTTTGAAGTAAAGCATTGCTGAGGTTTTTTGTAACCATACAACAGGAGGAATGTTCCTGCGTTTTGTATATATATAAATGCATGTATGCCACACACCACCATATGACTTTTTGGAACTAAAACACTTTTAAAGTGCTTGTGCAAATCTGAGTGAAAACAACAGACCTGGATCTAACACCCTTAAGTTCAAATGTGTTTTCATTGTTCTTACCTGTCCTAATTTGATGGAAGTTTTATTTAAGGCATTAAATTTTGATGTAGCAGTTTAGCTTTTGGGTTGTGTTGCTTAAGATAATAGGTGATAATCTGGTCAGTTGTTGTCCTCCTAAGAGAATTTACATACAACCTATGTCAGTCACTGGAACAAGTCAAGTCATTATTAATAGAAGTCTGTATTAATATTAATGCAAGTAACTGCTCTACAGTTGATGCTATTTACCATAGTGGTATCTTTTGAAGTCTTTTTTTGTATCAAAATAAGATAGCAACATGGGGAGGAAATTCCCTTATGGTGGAGTTTCCTTTTGCTTCCTTCACCCTCCCCCCTCCTTCAGTTGAGTCACATGTTCTTTTTGGGACCATTGTAACCATTTACAATTCTAATTACAGATTTCTAATTTGTTTCACAGTTTTGACCATTTCTTTAACTAACCGTATTCGATACTTACAGATCTGAATTCTTCTTGCCTAAGATAGCAAGAAGTGTGTTTTGTGGTGGATGCCTGCTAGAGTGTTACTTAGTGAAATTGTCATTAAAATGCCTCCTGCTGCCAAGAACAAGCACTAAAGACTAGATCAGAAGTTTTGGGAGGCAAGCAAATTCTCCCCTTCTCTCTCCTGAATATACAGGTGATAAAGGGAAACTCACGTAGTTTGTAAGAGAAATAGGAAAAAGTGTAATTGAGGAGTGTGATTGTGGTGTTCTCACCTCTGTCCTGCTTTTCCCTGGCAGACATTAAAGAAAACCAAAAAGTTTGCTTTATATTTGAGTGCTTAAGTAGCAGATCTTGGTAATTTCTGCTTTCTGTGATCTCTAATGATTTTTTAATTTGTCCTTTTTAAATAGTAACAATTTTAAAGGCTTTCTATCTTTAAGGTCCCTTCCAACCCAAACTATTCTATGATTCTGTAGCTGTGAAGAAAACAGCTGATCCCTCTAGGACTATTGAGTTGAACCTTTAGTTGCTTTTACCATCTCTGCTGTGACTGCTGGAGTTTGAAATGCAGGATAGGACATTCAGTCCTTGGTGTAGACACTTTTTTTAATAGGGATTTTCATTCTACGTGTATTAGGTAGGTTTCCATAGAGCATACTCTTGCTGTTTCTTGTGTCGGATCAAATTCTTTCAATCTGTATGATGTATATCAAAAGGATATTCTCTGTATGTGTTGTTCATATTGCAATTCTGGAGGGGAAAAAAGTGCATCCTCTCCACTCATGATAGTCCACTGTATCTGTGATTGTGATCAACCTGTCCCTGGTTTATGTAGCTTTTTTTTTTTTTTTATTAAGGGCAAATAATACTAAGATAAAAGCAGGAAGCAGGCAAATGTAAGCTGCTGTCATCTTTCTTACTTGCCACTGCCATGGTGGCGTTAGGTGTGGAAAGCAACTTACTCTTCTGATGCTTGCTTCAGCCATTTGGAATTTGCCAATGTTAGTTTCTGCAGTGTTATGTGGACAGTTTGCATATAAACTAAGCAAAACATTAGAACTTCTAAAAGTAGAAGGCGCAGTTAATGGTCTTGAACCACTGCAAAAACCTTGCATTGGTTGAACAAAGCTGATTTTCAAGCCAGAAGGATCAGTTGCTAGATAGCATTAACAATGCCCATAAATTGCAGATTGTGAATGATCTGTATCTCACTCTTGATGTCATGTGCTTCTACTCTATAAAGTCATAATGAAATGGAGGGCACTGGAGTATGCTCATTAAATCCATAGTAGTCATTTTTATTTTCAAGTTGCAGTCTAAATGAACTTTGTGACCTTTCTGTGTTTTCCAGATTACATTTTGTAAGAAGATGAAGCACAGAAAGCAAAGTGTTCAAGATCCTGAGGGTCAAAAGCATGAAGGTATGGAAGGTAAAGTCTATGCGTGTGAAAGTATTCAAGTATATTATTCATGTTCAGGCTGTGAAGGTCACATTTTACATCTGGTTTCTCAGTTAGTATGCTGCTAGTTTTGAATGAGGTTGCATAAACATAACCACTTTTTCAGCACAGTGTTTTTCTTTGGCCTATGAAATCTCCAAATCCTTTGCTGACTTCCGTTTTTTACTTGATGACTTCTAGTAGTACAACAGAAATGGAGATAGCAATCATTATTCAGATCAATAATCCATTTAGAATAAAAATCTTTGAAGAAATGTTCTTGAAATTGTGAGAGCAATTTGTACTTTTCACAAAACTGAGAGCATTTTTATTGAATGTATGGGATTAGGTAAGTATTTGAGGATGTTCAGATTAAAATAGTTGAAAGACTGGAAAACTGAAATAACAGTAAACCGTGTGTATGTAAGATAATTAGTATAGAATAAGTTAGTCTAATTTACTTCACAAGGAGAGAGTGCAAACAGCAGAAGGCAATTTCTGAATGGCTGCTTGGCCAGTAGCAAACCCTGTGTTGCTTGTTTTATTTAAATAACAATATTGGTACAGTAATCTGAAATACATTCCTTAGTATTTTTTGCCTGAAATACATTATTTTAACTAGTGTGGCTGGTGTCTTGACTGCATCAGATCTGCGAACTTGATTAATTTCATCTTAACTACAGAGAATTGCTTTAGATTATTCAAATCTTAAAGGGCTTTGTTCAAGAACTGTCAGAAATTCTAACTGCCAGTGTTAATAACAGGTGAAGAAAATGAAGAAAACTGTTCATGGTCGACTTTATTACATGATGGTGACACATGCCCTATCTGTCTGAGCTGCCTTCTAGAAGAAGAGATTGGTTTTCCTGAGAACTGCAGTCATACCTTCTGCTTGAGTTGTATTCTCAAATGGGCTGAGGTAAGACTGGGAACCAAGATGTGTCTTTATTTTTCAGTAAAATTACTGCATCTAATAACTACATCATTTTTTTTTTGTTTGTTTGTTGGGGTTTTTTTTTTCAAGAAAATGGGCTTTGCATGGAAATGTGTGCACTGACCAGTCTATAAGTGGATCATGGGAGACTTTCTCCCTAATGCAGTGAAGTTCTTTGTTTTCTTTCTCTAGGTATCTCAACTTACTAGTGGTTACTAAAAATTAGGGAACAGTAAAAAAATAGGTGTTGGCTCTGTAGAGAATCAGCATTATTTTCATGTTGTAATATCTGTGTCATAATCGTATTTTGTTACTCCTATTGCTGTTTGTCATACTGTCAGCAACTAGGGCTGAGACCAATATGTTCTCATGTTAGCCTACAATGAAAGAACCTTACTCTCACTCTAAATAAAATTCAGCTAAAAGATTTTGGTGATAATCAGAATTTAAAATTTTCATTTTAATTATTACTGGTGTTACTTCATCTCTGTTAATATCTTTGTAGATAGTTGTACAAGTTTAAAGGTAATTTATTTGTTAAGCAAATTCTTGATGATCTTTTTCTGTTTAGGCCCTTTTTCCTCACGTCTCTTGCATTAAGTCTTTCTTATCTATACCTTTCCTGTAACTTTTTCAGTTGTCAGTTCGAATTGCCTAGTTAGAGTTGCTTTATATTTTATTTAGGGTACTGAAGTATGCTCAAATGAGATGCTAATATTTGTCCCACTTCTATGAATTTGAATTTGTTACTCATGGTTATGGAGGCCACTACTTAATGTCTTTGCAATAAGTTTATATTGAAGTAATGCCGATTTTGGTTTTGGCTTATCCTTTAGAAGGCTGGTTTATCCTTTAGAAGGCAATATATTATGTATTCTTACTTTATTTTTAACCTTAACATTTGTGTTACTTGTAACTGAAGGCAGACAGTAATCACAGTATGTCAGGGATTGTGAGGGACCTGACATGTATAATTTCTTTCTAAAGATTTATAAGCTTCAGAGTATTAAACAAGGGTTATTAAATGAAACTTAGATTCACAAACCAGATAATTAAGTGTCCTTCTGCCACATTTTCAGTTCTGCAGATGATTAATGGCAGTGCTTTTATTTATAAAAAAATGGGAAATTCTCATCCACAATTTTATCCCAACTTCCTTAGCTTTTATAATGTCATCTGAAAGGCAGTAAACAGTGATGTGCACAGAGAAAGCAGTACAGTAGATAGAGGACTTGCTGCAGGACATGTATTTGTTCATATTGATGCTTTTAAGCCCAGTGACAAAGGGAAATTATCTTGTGTTAAAAACAAATACTGCATTTTCCTTGTCATGGAATTTTATTTTTGGGGGAGCAGGAAGTACTCTCCAAATACAAGAAAATCAACTTCTTCTCATAATGAGTTCACAGAAGAAGATCATGTAATATCATTTAAATGGTTGGAGGTTGTTTTTAAAGCTACATTATGCTTCTGCTTATTTCCATTAGTGATATCCAGTGGGTAAAACCAGTCAGCCTCTCTTTTCTGAGCATATTTGAGAGTTGGACCTACTGAGTTTGTGAAACTCCATTGCCTAATCTGGTAGTTTTAATTAAAAGTAAAGGTAGAAAGAAGTGTTGATAACTTTCTGACATGTTCAGAGGATTCGGCTATGAGAAGCAGATAAGGCTTTTTAGCTTGGAATGATAGCAACAGATTATAAGCCATCCGACGCATGCTGATGCTATATGATTTTATGTTCCCTATTATTAATAAACCAGTGAGTTGTTTTTGTTCTTTTTGATGGGTGTTGCAGAGGTTTAGCTTTCTCTGCTTGTTATTTCACCATAACTATGGAAAATTAAATTGCTGACAAGTAGTCATTTTAAGTCTCTGGATAAGGAAGATGAAGAAATGTTCAACTCTTTAAAATATATGCTCCCAGGTTCTAATTAAAAACTAAGGAATTTTTTTTGTGTGTAAATAAATTCGGTTTTAAAACACTGTTCTCCCATTTAAGCACTGTGGAAAACAATATTACGAGTAAGATTATTGAACAAAATCTTAGAAATATGTATTAGAGAAATTTTAAAGGACCTCATGTTTATATTGCTTGAAGTACTCTTGTGTATCTACAGAGAATCTCATATTATTTGTGTTGCTCAACAGGTGGATGCTAAAATAAGGAAGCAGTAAAGAGTGCAGTATCATGTTTCATTTGGAATCAGTTTTTCAGTGCAGTAGTGGAAGAACTGACATCATTAAGGGTCACTTAAAGGAAGAAAATTCCAGTGAATGCGATTTCCTGCAGCAACTTTAATTCCATACTCAGATCTCGTTTAACTGCTTGAGATGAAACCTCATAACATGGAACTTGATGAGACAGGGATATCTACCAAAGTTACTGTGTCAGCCAAATATGTTTGAAGTTAGGTTGCACCTATTTGTATAACTTTTTGAAAATTCCCAGCTGGAATTCCCAGCCAGTAACTGTTTCAGCCCTTTTTTCTTACTGCACTTTGTTCAAATGCATTTTGAACTGGTGCAGTTACAACACTTCATCCTTGAGTTTAGAAATCAGAGTGTTCTGGTGTTGTAGCAGTTATAGGAATATGGAACGTTAAGTTATGGCTGTGGAGCTGAAGCAAGTGTTGTCAGCACCAAAAAAAAATGGCATGAAATGAGTTTTTGGGGTGTAAGGTTTTTGATGTAAGGTCAAATGCATGCATGCTCTTGGAAAGCTTTTCAGAGGCTGCAGATTTTGTGAATGCATAGATATTTATGAAGATGTTTATGTCACAGGATAGGTGAAAGAATGAATCACTCCAGAGTTACCAGTTTTAACATGAAAACTACAGGTAGTTTTGTTTGAAGAGTAAAACAATCAAAGACATTTTGAAGTGTACTGAGCTACTGTTCTGGGTTTTTTTTTCCAAGAAATGCACTGTTGGGAAGAAAAGCAAAGCAACTCACAAACACCAACTGTGAAGTTCTAATTATTTTGATGATTACATTAAATATCACATGTTGTGATTTTTAAACAATTATGTTAAAGGAAAATACTGGATGAAGCTGTGGTTCTTCTAAGGTTGTGATGCATCCCACACCCCTCCTTGTGCACAATAAAATTGGTAGTTGCTGCTTGAACTGGTTCCATTTCAATGGCTTTTTTTCTTGTTTTTAACATTTTTCCCCTAAGAGGACACTGTATTCACTATTACTTATGATGCTATCTGAAAAGCCATCTTGGAAGACAGGAATTGGTAACTGGCATTGGAACTAAAGATGGATCAACTTTTTTGGTCACTAAACCATCTTCTAAAAGTCAAAAACTAAAGAAATGAGTAAAAGGCCACAGCTCCCTCATGATTGCTTCTTGTAACAAAATAATCAACTTTTTGCATCCTCACTCCTTTCTACAGCAGCATGAATTGAGTCTGTCCATGGAAAAGGACAGGGAAAGCTTTGTTCTTCTGTTTCCACTAAAATGTTTTTTCTTAATATTAGTTCCCTCTAAGGCGAAAGTGTTATATAGATAAAAAATACCACTTTCCTCAGTACTGCCTAAGGTTGCATTTGTGCTGAGGGGGAAGTGAGCATAGGCCTGTTGTGTCTTTACTAGAATTTCTCTTGAGATGTATTGCAAACTATCAGAGAAAGGTGGAGTATGGAAGGCAACTGAGTAGGAGTGGAAAAAGCATCTGCTGTTTCTGGGCACAACTGAACTTAACAGTAGATTTTGATTCTTCTGGAATATTTTCTTCTTTTTCTACTTTGTATAACTGTATGAAATTAACCATTTGTGCAGAAGAGCTGAACATACGTGATTTTTGTAGGGGGAGCAAAAGGGCTTTGTAATATTGCAAGATTAAGCATAACTTACTGTAATTTAAGCTTGGGAACATAACTTGTTAATTTTTAAATTTAATATAGAAAGATTGTATTGTTTGCAAAACTTTCTGACAAATGAAATCCTGAAATGAAACTGAAAATTGTAAAATTAACTTTCTTGTCCTTGACTGCTTGGTGTATCTAAGGTTAAAAGTGTATTGCCTTAAATTTTGCAGCTGATTTAGCAGCTGCAGTGCATCTCATACTATCAAATATCCCAAGTGAACAATACATTGCGATGTTCCTGCAGGTTAACTACAGGACAAAAACAGTCTTCATGATCTAAGCCCTGTGGGAACTGGATGCTCAGTGTGTTTTTCTTAACCAAGGCCACAGCATCAAAAGGAAAGGCGATAGCTTTAACTTGCCTTCTTGTTAAACACCTTGTTTGTGAAACTGCACTTGGTGGGGGAGTTGGTGGGTTTTGGTTTTTTTTTAAATCAGTCTAACATTGTACTGTCTACTTCAGTGTCAATCAGAAGCAGCTTGAATGCTCAAGATTTGGGGGATGTGTAGGTGAAAAAGAAGTTGGTTGTTCTTTGAAACTGAGAAAGAAACAGAATGATCTGAAGAATGAAGAGCCCTAGTGAAAAGAGAAGAATCAAGTTTACTGCTGAATTTCAGGACAGAGTTCATGTGCAAGTTTATCATAGCTGCTTATGTATGCAATTCTAAGACAGTGTCTAGTTTGCATAAATAAAATGTATAATATAGTTCCCTTAGGGGCAGAAATTGCATGACTCTTAAGGGCATGCAATTTGTATACTGATTATTATTCAGTGGGTGAATTAAGGCTGAAGCCTGGGCATGGAGGTTTTTTTTCTTTGTTTTTGAAGATTTCTGAACTAAATCTGTAAAGGCCAATAGAAGAAGGCGACAAAACACACACAGATGAAGAGAACTTGCCAGTACCGTCACATGCATCCCCAAGCATAAATGAAATTAAATTGAATAAACAGTTCTTTAGCAACAACTACTAATATCTAATATGAATTTCTCTGCAAGGGTTCACTTACATGATCCAGTTGGATGGAGCTTCATCTAAACCTTCCTTACTCTGTGGTTAATAGCACTTTATTATTCATTCTGTGTGTGTGTTATCTGATGTAGTGCAGTTTCAGTAAGGTTGTCTAGGTGACTAGAGAAAAAACAATAAATCTGTTCTTCCATCAAACTAAGGTGAAAGAACTTTCAGTTTCTCCTTGCAAAGGGATTTGTAAAATTTTAGCCAGGAATCCCGTGAATCTTCTCTGCTGACTGCAAAAAAAGGAAGATGCAGTACAGTCATAGAATCATAGAACAGTCCGGGTTGGAAGGGACCTCAAAGATCATCGATGCAAGATGAGGGAAGGTGTTACACTGCTTGCGGTTGTTTTTCCCAGCTTTATTTTTGGTAGAGGTGTGATCCAACACCTAGTTGAAAGAATATTAGGAAATAGAACATTGAAACAAGAAATGAAATGGATGTTTGCATAGTGTTACAAAATCATTTACCTAATGGGGATTAAAAAAATTAAAAATGTGGCTTGATGTGTAAAATGCTTTCCCTTTTTTCAACACACCTGAACAACATTGCATTTCCTTAGGGGAAAATCTAAAGGAAACCTACCTGTATAAAACAGATTACTGTATGTATGGGTAATGTGTACAAGTACTTTCTTGTAATCTTTTTGTATTTCTGTAAAATACTATGACAGCAAGTAGAAATAAAGTAAGACTGCTCCTACTAATTTTGTAATAAGAAAAATAATTTTTCAGACACAGGCTTCATGTCCTATTGATCGCAGACCATTTCAAGCAGTTTGCAAACGTGATGCATTAGAAAATCAGATAAAGGTAAGTTCCAAGTTTATTTACTTAAATAACTGCAGTTGTAGGAACACCTGAGTTATGCTGCAGCCTTTTATTCATACATCATTGTTAAATAATTTTTTGTAATGAAGTAATTAATCATTGCTTTAATGTCTCTATTATATGTTTGAATCTGGAATTATTCTTAATTATTTTTCAAAGGAAGTGTTTGCATTATTAGTAATCATAAAACTGCTATTGCTACTTTATAGTATCTTCTAGCATTTGTGATATATCCAAGAATGGAAGTATAGTAATTGGTCTGCAAGTGTTGTTAGCACTTGTTTACCAAACCTTGTTGTATCAATGTGTTCAATTGTGATTTGTGATTTTTTTTTTTTGAGCTGAGTTAGCTCCTGTATGTCCACAAACAAAAACACACAGAGGCAAGAGGAATTAATACTAAGCCTCTTTCAACTTAAATGTATGGAGTTTTTTCAGCTTTCAGTTCCTCTGAATAATACTGCTGGGAGATATGGTTTATCAAGTAGGACACTTGATTCTGATAGGTGGTCTTGGAAATGCGTGTTGAAGGGTGCTGGTAATTCTAGATACAGTTTTGATATTCCGTTGTGAAATCATAAGTTATTCTTATACAGTTGCATTTGCATTTTACTATATGTGGAAAACAAGCATCCAATACCCATTTCTTGTGATTCTTGTGATGTCACAAGCAGTTAGCTACAGAGGAACCAAACCAATAGGCATATGTGTCTCCTTACAGAAAGTTATACTTACATATTTTATCTTTTTCTAAAGAATCAAGGAAGCAGCTGAAAGAAGATAAATTGAAGTTTCCATTTGGGAAATTTAATCAACTATCAAAATACAGTTTGAAAGATTCATTGTATGTTGAGTTGCAGTATTAGCGAGTGGACAGAGAATAAGCAATCCTGGCTGGAAAACCAGCCACTGGAGCAGTAGGGATAGATGGAATGTGTACCAAGAAATGCTGATGTGATGGTCAACATTAGTATGGATACTATCAGAGCATTGACAGCTTTCCCTTTTGTGGCATTCGTAATTAAAATGCTAGTAGCTGATGGAGTTGCATGTAAAGCAAACATTTCATAACAAATAAATGCAGAATATCTAATGCAAGCAATCATAATGTAGAAGTTGAAGTAATTTCTAAAATACAATAAAAATTGTGTCACTTTTCATAGAATTTTGAATATATGAGAAAAAATGGTATTATATGAAAACCACAAGATAAATTACTATAGAGGGAAATTGTGTGTTTTTCAATTATGACAAAGCATTTGTAATTGATTGGTAGTCTAACATTTTCCCAAGCTGAACCTTGTTTATTCAGATCATATGTATTTTATGCTGAACTTATTTTAAAAATTATTTACAAATTATCAGTGCAAAGTAGTGCATGCACAGCTTTGAGATACTTGTAGTCTGAGTGTTGAGAGATATTTTGTCTTGTGGAATTTGAACATGTCTCTGCCATTGCCAATACATGTATCAAAGTACACTATTTTTCTGTTTCATGAAAAACTAAAAACTTAAATCTGCAAACTGTGAGGTTGAAGTTTTTAGTCCTTTTTGAACTCTGTAGACTTTTAGAGGCTTTGAATGCATTTAAAGCCCATGTTTACTGATATTCTAGACTAGATTGACTTTATTTTTCAATGCAGATTCAGGTTAAAAAACAACTGAGGAGGAAGGAAGAAGATGAAAACTGTGCCTGCAGTAAGGGAAAACATAGCCATGCCAAGATGAGAAGTTTTATGAGGTTAGTTGTCCATTTCATATGAGCAGTGTAATTGGACCATTCAGAATACAAATGGAACTGGTTTAAAATGCACTGTCTGTAATTTTTTCTTAAAATTAAGTTTTATTTTGAAATGAACTTTTAAAATCAGTCGTAGTTTTACTATTATTGATACTGTAACTCCCATGTGAATACTTAAAATAGCAAGCAAGAAGTAATGAGCCAAGTAAGAAGCCATGTGATTCTTGCATTAACCTCTTTGTATTCTTCAAACAATTCTGAAAAATTTCTTTTTTAATTTGAGTTAGGATTTTATTGGGAAGCAATATTTTAACAATATAATTTTTTGTCTTTGGGTATGTAAACAGACAATCCCTTTCTTGTATGTTATCATAAACATTGGTGGTGATCCTCTCTTATTAACTAGTTTGAGAGGGAATCATGGGAATACCCTTCCTATTTTTAAAAGCTTAGTGTTATCCCATTTTCTGTATTATGTAATGGGAAGCTCAGGACTACATGGACAAATTTCACAAAATAGTGATAATTGAATGTCAGTGTTTAATGTATGATATGACAAAGTACTTGAGATTGAAAAAAACCTTCAAAGTATTTCTCCATGTGAATTATCTTTCACGTGTTGCCATGAAATGAGGCACAATTAAGATTTCAAATTTAATACAGGATATTAACTTTTGGTTTGTAGATGCATTTATTTTTTTTTCCGTATCAAAACTTTTTGAAGCACTGTGTCTTTTAATATATGGGAGTCGGTATACTCAATACAAGTTCAGATTGTAATAGCAGTCAGAATTTGTTCATGTGCTCAAAGTAGAAATTCCTTCAAGTAGGAGCCGATTTTGTTTGGATGTGTATATGGTTAGTTTAAATATGCCCAGAAATAACTTTTGTAGTATCTTGTTAATCTTGCAGAAGACCTGTGTGTCCAGACAGAGGGCCATTATCTGCAAAATTTAGCAAAGTTGTGAAGAAAAAATACAGTAAGTTGATATTTGTCTTCTATTTGCTTGCATTGTGAGTTTTTTATTATGGAACACTAGAATTCCTTTTCTTGATGAGCCAATATCTTTTTTAATTGCTTACATCAGCATATGAAAGCCAAATACCAAGGCATAGAAGTGTAGAACTTCAAAGAAAAAAAATTGCAGTAGGTGAAACTACTCCTTTTATTTCACTGGAAAGACTGACTCTTTGATTTCAGTCACAAGTGAAATGGATTTGATTTCAGCCCAGATTAATTTTCTGTGTCAGACAGTCAGTGCACAGCTAATGACTACGAGAGTGGTGAGTGTTCAAACACAAGAAGCACTTAAGCTGTAGTTTGTGGCAGCATTTTGAGAGTCTAGTTTTATAGATGTTGTTCTGTGAGTGTGTTCATAACTTAAAAGACTTAAGTAAATATCCAGAGAGGTGAAAAGTGCTTGGTGTATAAATACTGCTGTGAAGGTGCATGTATTTCACTTTCTCTGTGTCTAAACAGGGTGTAAATACGCTAGAGATACATTTTCATTAACCACTTGTGCATTAATGAGTTTGACAAATAAGTGAACACTAATATGCTGAAGTTAAAATTAAGGTTTTGTTTCTTATCCCATACAGGTAATATATTGTGTGACAAACAAAACAAGAAAGCTTTGTCTTTGAAGATAAACAAGGTTGGTTCTGATAATGAAACAGCTTTTTTTTTTTTTTTTTTTCATGAAAGCGTTTTTCAAACTAACTTCCTGCTTTAAGATAAATTTCTTCTTTTTCTTTGTTAGGATCCAAACTTTGTTATTTTGTTTCTTTTTGTTTTGAAGGAAGTACTTGGGCTATAGTGGGAAGTTATATGACTTTCACTGTCTGATCATATCTATGGGTTTGTGGTGGAAAATGTTTCCATGTAGGTTAGAACGTTAGAAGATTCTGTAACTAGTCTGTTTTCATCCTTCTTCTCCAGAAGAAATTTTTAAGAGCTACAAATTATTTAACAAGTACCATCATACAAAGAATATGAAGATTTTTGTTATTTTAATGAGAATACGTTGAATCATAGAAGGAAATTAAACCCAATAAGCAGTGTAATTGAGCAGACATTTCTTTATTGCAGCACTGGGCAACGCAGGGGATAGCTCCTCCATAGTGTGCACCCAGGTCCCAGAATAGTCAGCATTTATCACAAGATACATACATATTCATGAAACTCTTATCTATGCAAATGCAGTTTCTCAATCGTATGTTAATTTGGACCTGCCCTCTTGAGCAGTCTGACGTAGTCATGAAGAAATGGATGGATGGTCATTTGAGGGTAGCACCGCCGTCTTGTGTTGAAGCATGTAGTCTTCCTCGGGGTTGAACTTTTCACCTTTCTGCTGATACCTCAAGTTTCTGTGGTCCTGAATTGTTATCTTGTTTATCCTTGATTAGGAGATGGGCTCCTTCTGTCTTGTCTTTGTGTTCTGTCTTATCTTGTTAGAAGTCAGCAGACCCCACCAGGACTTCCTGACCAAGCTGCATTCCAAAGTTTTCAATTTCTCCCACCCCCATTCAACCTAATTGTAATCAACCATGTATTTTGTTACATGTCTTGACCATGGACATTATGGTTTGCAATAAGTTTGTTTTTTAATGGTAGATTACTCCAAAGAAAGTTTGTGTTTCCAAGTTTCTTGTTTAATTCATAAATTTTAAGCTATAGCACGGGATTTATAGTGTCTTACAAATTCTACATATTGAAAGGCTCTGTTTGTTTAGTTTCTGCCTTCCATCCTTTCAAAAATTAGTGTTTCTGGGACACAAGTTTGTGATCAGTGCTTTCTTACTTATGGTTACACCTGTAACTAAAATGAAGTAATTTTAGACTGTAAATTTCATTCTGAAGTGTTAAAGTTAGAGGTCTCCATCATTCAATCTTACCTGAAGTTTAAAAATTTGAAGGAAAAACAAAGTCCCTATTTTGCCTGTTGTCCTTGTATGTGCACCTAGTATATCATGGGTCTTTTCAGTAGCTGATGGCCTGTATTGTCACTTCTATTTGGTGTCCATATGCTGTCCATATTTTTAGCTCCAGCCTTCTCCTACTAAGTTATGTATTTAAGAAATGTTTGTTCTGTTATAAAGTTGAAGGTACCTTGTGTTGAGTTGGATAGGTTTTGAACTGGAAGATAGGGCTTAATGGTAGAAAAACCTCTAATTTGACTAAAAGCTAGTGAATGCTTTCATATCTAGTTTCACTGCTATATTGTTTGCTATTTAATAGAATTAATGTCTGAAATGGTACCTCCTGCAAAAAAAGCTGAATAAAGAAAAGCAGAGCCATTAGAGGTACAGGGCTCTATTATTCTTTACAGTGACGGTGGTGAAACACTGGAACAGGTTGCCCAGAGAGGTTGGGGATGCCCCCACTCCAGAGGTGTTTAAGGCCAAGTTGGACAAGGCACTCATCTAGTGGAAGGTGTCCCTGCCACAGGCAGGGAGGTGGGAACTAGATGATCTTTAAGATCACTTCCAACCCAAACTATGGTCAACATTTTAAAGAGTTCGAAACAAAACAAACCAAACATTAGATTTATTAACCACCACTTCATAAGGATATTTGTGGAACTTAACTTCTTGATAGCTTTTTTAAGGTAAAGGGAGAAAGGCTGATGTTCAAAATTAGTCTACCTAAACTAGAACTTAAAACCAGCAGCTTTTTATGAGAAACTTAAAATTTGTACTCTGAAATACAGTATGTTCCTATCAAAATCAGCTCTCTGTGCCAAAATTTGATGAAGTCCATAAATAAGGTCTGCAAATTTGAGACATGTATTTATGTACATCCCATTACAAAGCTTAATTTTCATCAGAGTAAATACATTCTGGAAGAAAATGACTGGAAGACCCATTACAGAGTTCCCCATTCCATAGTATCAATCATGGGGAATGAGCAGAAATATTTCAGTCAGATTTGACGTGGCATTAACCCTTTAGATGGAAAAAATGTAAGAGGCAGAAGTGGGTCAGTGTTGTTAAGTGTCAGTCTGGGAAGAGGGTTTGGAGGATTATAGTTCCATCCTTTTTTCCCAGTAGACAGAAATAGAGTTTACTGCACATGCAATGCAGAAGACAGTTCACTAGCACAGAGTAGCTGGTAGGTGTTAATTGAAATAGGAAGAAGTATTTGTTGAAGTATAGCATGGATTCTGATTATCTTGCCTTTATGTGAGGTCCGAGTAAACAGACAAACAAGTCAGTCTTTAGTGTGGTAATCCTGCCTGCAGGCAAAGGAGTATCCCCACTGCTTACATTGGGTTTTCTTGTTCCTTTAAAAGCAGAGATTCAGTGAGTTGCTGTGAAAGGGGAGTCTGTCTGCAGGTGCCAGGGCTGTACCTACTCTGTTTCAGTAGGTAGCAGAAATAGGAACTGTGAAATAGCAAAGATCGTGCTCATTTATTTACAGCTTCTGTATGAAGCATTGAAGATTTTGCTCTGCAAGGCCTGTGTAAAATAGAGTTTATCTGCAAAGAGCAGTGTTAAAAAATTTGATGGAATGGAAAAAATTTATTTGCTCTAAATGCAAATCTTAGCATATAATTAAGGAGCTACTAGGGTGCCTAATTTTTGTGAGGTAAAGTCTTGCTGATGAACTTAGTTTCATTGTATATTTATGTGTTAAATGCTTATTGTTTTATTATGGGTATGGTTAACTCATTTTTTATTTTTTTTGTGTAGACCAGAAGACAGAATTGCTGGAATGAGTGTTTCAGAACTAATTTCTTCAGCACACTTCCAGCTGGTGGTAGCAATGAAGAATCCTTTTTAAGCTGTAGAAACGACTGGTTAGTAGTGCTTAATATAAACTACGTGGTCACTGTGATGTAGATGCTGCAATTCCTTCTACTTCTGTCTGTGTATTCTGCCTTAAAATGTTAGGTTTTATTTTTAGCTCATATTTAAACTCTTTGCTGAGTTGAAGCCTTGGACAGGGAAGTGTTAATCCTGTTACTACAACAGCAATTAGCAAAAGAATTGTGATTTAACCCCAGCTGGCAAATAGGACCTCACCCACTGCCCCTGGTTGGGACTGGCAGGAGAATCAGAAGAACAAAAGTAAGAAAACTTGTGAGATGAGCTAAAGCCAGTTTAATGGGTAAAGCAAAAGCCACACACAAAAGCAAAGCAAAATGAGTAATGGCATCATTGCGTTCTTCTGGCAGAGATGTGTTCAGCCATTCCCAGGGTTCCATCATGCGTAGTGGTTATTTGGGAAGACAAATCCCAGCATTCCAAACATGCCCCTCTTCCTTCCCCCAGCTTAGAGACATCATGAGGTATAGACTATCCCTTTGGTCAGTTGGGGTCAGTTGTCCTGTCTTTATTCCCTTCTTGGGGCCCCCACTAGCCCTCCTTGGCAGGGCAGTATGAGGAGCAGAAATTACTTTGGCTGCCTAGCAGCAACTGAAAACATCAGTACAATATTGAAAGTATTTCTCATCCTAAATCTAAAGCACAGCACTACACCATCTGTTAGCAAAATGGTTAATTCCATCCCAGCTGAAATGAGGACATTAAACAGTAAATATTCTGGGTTTTTAACAGAAACAATCTTCTTGTTACTTCTTGATCCCCCAAGCAGAATACTTTGAACACACATGAAGCAATTTAACTTAATGAGCCTAATACTTAAGAAAACGTGTTTAAATTAAAAAGAAAAAAAATTGTTTGCTTGAGAAGGTGGAAGAAAACAGTACAGAAGAATATTTTTCAGTAATATGGTCTAATTCAGTATTATGGTCTAATAAAATTGTGTTTGTTTTCAGCAGTCTAGTGTAAACAATGACAAAGTTTTGGTATGAGTGCAATAGTATTCATTTGTCAAGAATGCAAAGTTTCTTCATCTTTTAGCTCCCAAGAAGACAGGTTTCATCTCCTTTTCCATTCTGTCTGCCTCATTCATTCAGAACTTCTGTTACCTTTAACATGACTGCTTTTTCCCCTCTAAGGACTAACCATACATAGTACATTGTCATACAATGAAATTTTAGAAGTCATTGATAGAAATGATGATTGAAATACAAAATTGTTATAGTGCAAAGTTATTTCTTGTAACTTTATGTATGGGATTTTTTTTTCAGTACAGAATTCACAGAAGTCAGTGGAGCAATCAGACAGAAGAGGCAAGAACTGGAATTGTCCTGCTCATCTGTGCTCGCTAGAGTTGAAAGGTATGTGTTTCATATATGGACTATAAAGATCCTAGTTTAATATTTTTAAGTTTCTAATATAATTAATTGAAATTGATGTTCAGCTGAATTCTGAGGTAGGCTAAGACTTGCTGAGGCAATTTGAATAAATATTTATTTATTTGGTATGTTTGGAATTAAAAAAAAACCCCAGATCCTTTTCCCAAATGGCTGTGTAGACTGTTTCTCATTTTTCTGTAGAAAAGACTTATTCTGCTGACATACTACATCAGTGTTCAGAATTTTATTTCCAGTAGCATAGCCCAGAAATTTAATACAAGCCTAAGATTAAATAAGAGAAGAAAGATTTTAATTTTTTTTTTCTTTGTCATCTTTGCCCTTGTGTGATGAGGTTGAAAGTGTCATGGTTGCCTGGTGTTTTGAGTTGGTGCATTATTTCCAAAACTTGGTACAGCCAACTAAAACAACTAATGTTAATGCTTTTACTTCTTCCAGAATTCCTTCAATGTCCTATGGAGCTGAAGCTGAGACCCTTCTTCTCACTACTACTACAGTCACTGGGACAATTCTTCCAACAAGTATCAGGCCTTTGGAAAACTTTGGTAAACTTTTTTTTTGTAAGTTTTTTTTATAGCTCATGTAGAGTGTTGTTGAAATGTGATTCTCAGAAATCTCAGTATATAGTTAACAAGAAAAAATCTGGTTTGATGCAGCTTTCAAATCTAGCTGGTTTTTTTCCCGATACTACAATATTAAAAATGAATCAGCCACTCTAAAACTGACATAACTACTCTTTTTTTGAAGTTTATTTTAATTTCTAAATTCAGCACTTTCTTTTATGCTACTACTCTTTAACCTGTTGTTTAAGGTCTCTTTTTGTTACTTGAACAACTGTTTGACATATTTCAATGGTATATTATGAACCGTGAGGAACAAACTATTTCTGAACAGGGAAGAAAAGTAGTTGGGAAATGTTACGTTGTGTGGATCTCTTCCAGTATGTCTTCAAGCCCTACAGGGCAAAAGCTTCCAAAGGTGTGTGAACTCAGGGTCTGGCAGGAATTTAGCAGAAGACAAAGACATGGAAGAAAGGAATTGATGCCTTCCTTTAGTTGGTTTAACAACCCCTCTCTCCATAACTTGGAGTTTCTTCCAACAGGCTGCACAAGTTCAAAGATGTGAAAACAAAGTGCTTTTTTTTAAGGCTAGAGATAATACCTTCTCTGAATCGGGAATTACATTACTTTTACTTGACTAGAAAGTAAAGAGATACGAGAAATTTGGGTCTCTTTTTACAAAAACTGTGAGGAAGTAAATGAATTACTGGAAAGAGTTAAGTAGTAGAAGAATCATGGAAAACATGCTTCGTTCCTTTTATGCGTTCTTGTTAGGGGTACTTACTTTGCCTCTGCACTCCCCAATTTAAAAATGATAGGTTGCTTCCTCGGGCCTCTGATGTTGGCTATGCAATTTAACCCATGCTTAACCATGCTAGCTCATAGCTCTTCACTTTACCTTTCTTATTTATACTGTCAGATTTTCTTGTTAATATGAACCAGATGTGTTCTTTTAAAATGGTGGTTTATTTAAATGAGCTCCAAATTTATTTTTCAACATTAGACTATTTAGAACATTTAAGTAATTGGTGTTGATAATATTGGCAGCTGATTGAGAAATAATGATAGCTGTGTCAACTCCTAAGGCAGAACACAGAACTAATTCCCTTAAGCTATATTTTGGGAGAGGCAGAAGATTTTGAGTTTGAGTCTTGAGAGCAAAAGAATTTCTTTTTTTCAGATACCTTTGTTTTTATACTTATTACAAAATTTTATCATTTGTTGTCTCGATTGTATAAGCACTCTACTTCTTCTCTTGACAGTGTGATTTAGAAATATGAAATTGTTGAGCTAATGAGACACAGCAAATAAACTCTCAAATTATTTTTGTATGTTTCCATATGACCCTGCCACACCTGAACTATAGTTCACTTGTTTAATGTAATTCATTACTTCTGTTGTGGATGAAGTGGAAAAGAGTCATCAAGATTGAATCTTAGAGCATTATAGTATGTTGACATGAAGTTTTTAAAGTCATCTTCAAGTTTGACTTAAAGATTTCTTACTGGTAAGAACATGAAGGAAGTGTAAGATACCATCTTTGAATTTCCTCATAAAACTAGGATATGTTGGATGTGAAGAGATCCCTTGAGGATTTCGGTCACATTCTGTTGTATGAATATATTGTTTCTGTGTAGAGGCTGAGGAAAAGACAGGCATGTACAAAAAAGGGGAGGACAAAAGCAAGTACATACCTAACCTGAATACTCCTAGAAATGCCTGGCAAATATATGCAGAGAAGGGTTTACATGATGTATGAGAGATGAAGGAAAAGGCAAAGGAGATAGAATACAGAGGGTACACTGGGACTTTCTGCAAAAGTGGAGAATAGGAGAAAAATTAAGAAAATATTGAAAATACAAGCATATATACAAAAGCAAACTGTATCTTTTGATTCTTAGTAGGTTGTACCTGAAAGATGATCACATTTTATTTTTTCATTTTTGCACTTATCTGTTGTTCACATCTGAAGCATACCATTTTCCATCATAGTAGTAAACAGTTGCTTCCAGGGTTGTTCAAGGAGACATATGAATATTAGTGATGGTCATGCAACTGTACTGCCTGAATCTTCCTCAAAGGTGCTATGCAATGGTTTAGATTCTATTAAATAGTTATCTTGCTAATTTGACCTGAAAATGAGTCAGGGAAGCTACGAATACTGCTATGATTTAGGCTGTCTTTATACAGTACTTTTGTGTGTTTAAAATATTTTAAAAGAAAGACTCAATTTGGTCCAAGTCCAAAGCTTATGAGGCTTGTCTATAAAAATTTCACAGATAGCAAGGAATACTAAAAAGAAGTTTGCATGTCACAAGTAGACTGAAAGGGATGCAGAAATTGCCTTTTAATTCTGTCAGGATTCCCATGTTCCATTTGTATTCCAAGTTGTTATTATGGCAGGATGATTTCTTGTTCATTGAAGCAAATCATGACAGATGTTACACATCATTGCAATTTTTTAATGCCCGACTTGTTTTTCTGATTATAGCAGTAGTTAATCCACGGCAGTCACATGTGCCTGAATAACTGCTGGTTAGCCATTTCCTAAGAAAATTATTGGACAGACTGCTCCTTTAGATTCCTCAAATGGTGCTGGTCACCTGAAACTCCTTTGGAAGTTCTTTACCATGCATGTTGTTTTTTTAATTTCCCTGTATGTTATCAATATGCATGGTAGTTTGATCACATCATTAACCAGGTGTGGTTTTTTCTTCTTCAGTCAAGGTATTGTGTTTACAAGGGAAGTCAGAGGAGGTGATTATGGTCCTGTGCTCTGCTCTAGTCCCTTAAAAGCTAGTGAGTGCATGCAGAATTATACCGCTCTAAGGTTGACAGATGGTAAAGTTTACGTTTAATAAACAAAGTTGTGGAGTCTCCTTCTCTGGAGATAATAAAAACCCTCCTGGTTTCAATCTTCAGCCTACTCCAGGTGAACCTGCTTTGGCAGGGGGTATTGGACTATATGGTCTCTGAAGGTCCCTTCCAACTCCTGCCGTTCTATGTTTTTTATTCTGCTGATGAAGTTATAAGTGATAAAAAGAGAATGTTGTGCTGTTATGTAATTACTCCTGTCTGATTTTTCCATAATCTTTTTAAGAATGCATGTAACAAATGTTGTAGTGCAGTAAAAGCATAGGAGATAATATTATTTGAATTCAAATTCAGAGAGTTAACAGTTTAAGTATGATGTAATAAAGCCATTTCAAAAGCCATTTCAAAAGCCATACAAATTAATCTTTCTTAGCAACTTTCAATTGTTTATTTATGAAAATGAAGCTATAAAAAGAATTTAAACACTGAATTCATGATGCTTTCTGAAGTCTGCACCAAGTAAGAAACAAATAAAAGAAATTAATTTAGTTCTGAAGTGGCTAGTAAATTCAAGTGTATTTACTTAATTATCTACAATCATTAATTCATGAGCTGTCCCTCATAAGCTGTCTTAAGTGTCAGGAGTATGATCTGTTTACTGTGCAGTGAACATAACCCTTGGCTTCCCTACAGAGACTTTTGTGAAATTGTGGATAGTAGGAAATAAATTAGAACAGTATCAACATGAGAGCTCTTATGTGCAGCTTAAGGTCATTCTTCTTAAAGCTCTGTTTCTTTTCAAGTGCCAAAACATGCACTCCTTATTCGTTTTGTTAGATGTTGCAGGAACCCTAGGGGTTTTGTGGCAGAGTTTGTCCAGTTTGCCATGGTTTGAAATTAGGTTTTTAAAGAGAAATATGCTGGCATTGCTGCCCCTCATCAGTTCCTTCCCATATCATCATCCACTGATGGCCACTTCAAGATGTCACTTTCTGAGGTATTGAGCTTCGTTCCTGTATTACTGAGGCATCACGGCCAGCAGGCCTCTGTTATACTGGTACAGAAGCTGCTTTGTACTAACAATGTTGTGTAGTTAATTCCTTAATTTTCATAGGCTCATTGAATGGTTTGAATTTGAAAGGATCTTTAAGATCATCTGATTCCAGTCCCCTTCCATGAGTAGAGACACCTCTCACTAGACTGAGGTGCTCAAAGCCCAGTCCAGCCTGACACTTCCAGGGATGGGGCATCCACAGCTTTTCTGACAGCTTAAAGGCTTTGAACATCAGTATCAGAATTGGTTTCACAGTGAATGCTATTACTGCCCTTATAGCCATGCTTAAATTGCTTCTAAAATGTGTGTTTATATGTCTAATATATCACTTTATTAGTTTGGTTCTGATCTTTAAAGAAAAAGTCTACACAGAAAAAAAAAATTATGTGGCTTCATTCACCTTAAATTGTATTATTTGAGAATATCTCTTAAATCAGTCATTATATGTTCTTAGGTTTGTTTGAGTAAAATGTTACCAAACTTAAATATATTCTACTTTTCTTAGAATCTTTAGATAAAGGATATGCTGTTGCATGTACTCAAGAAGGAGAAGAGAAAAAGCAAACATCTGGTGCATCTAGAGGAACCAGAAGAAAGTTGGTTAGTACTACTCCAAGGAGAAGATCTGCACGAAACAGCAAAAATGATGCTCTGGGTCAGTCTCGGAGCTCACCTCGGTCAAGCAGTTCTGCTTGTGGTGCCTCTGATGGCAATAGCTCATCTCTGGCTAAATCTCCTTCAGAATCAGAGAAAGCTCCTCCAAAACGAAAGACTAAGAGAACAGTTAAACATCAAACACCTGTTGTTAAAAAGAAACTGAGAAGTTCTGCACGTTCTGAAAAATCACCCAGTGATGCAGTGGAAGATGATGATGTTGCTGAGTCTGAAGCCGTACTAACATTAGGTGATGACCAGCAGTCAGATAATGAGAGCAATTGCCCAAGCCTTCCAATGAAGAATAATGTGGAAGGAGAATCTGCTAACGGATTGGAAAGCTCTAATGAGCATGCAGAAATTAAGGAAACTACATCAGAATGTGACAGAGATGAAGATATTTCAGGCAATGTGGACCTAAGTTTTTCTGTCCAAGAACCTCCAGTAATAACTTCAGGGAAAGAAAATCAGGAGTTTGAAGCGGAAGATGTTACTGAAAAAGATGTAGATTCTGAGAATCAGGATGTCTTTGAAAATACTCTTGAACAAATGGAAACAGTTACTAGTGCCAGAGCTGAAGTATGTGACCATGCAACTTATGAAAAAGTAGATAAGGCCTTGTGTAGTCCTCAGATTGAATTGATGGAGAATGAAGAATCTACAACAAAGAGTGGTGAACCTATATGTAGTCCAGAAAATGAAGGGCTGGAGCATCCGGAACCTTTAGGAAAAGATCAGTCATTGGAGAGCCCCAGAAGTGAATTTCCTGAGCCTGCAGAAGCCATAGAAAGAGATGATTCTCAGGCTGAAGAAAAAACAATACTGGACTGTGCAAGTACAAATACTGAAAACTTAAGAACTGTTGGAGATGAAGAACTGGACACATTAGTACACTGTATTTCTGTAGACAGTATGTCAGAACAATATTTAAAAGAAAATACCATGCTGGACAGTGAAAACGTTAGAACTTCAGAGTCACCCCAGGCAAATGCTGAACATAAACATTTTGGGGAGGATAACAATGAAATGATACCAATGGATTGTGACTCCTTTTGCAGTGACCAGAATGAACCTCAGATAGAGCAGTTACCACCAGCTGGAAGTTCAGAGCAAGAGGCAAACCCCTCACATTGTGATGCAGGAAACTGTCCATCAAATTTAGGACTTTCTGATGAGAAAGATGAAAGTATTCATCAAGAAAAGGATTGCCAGTCGGAACTCAAAAAAGATAAAAAGACTCGAACTAGAAGGTCAAGGTTTCACTCTCCATCAACAACTTGGTCGCCTTCTAGAAGGGAGGGCAGGAAATCTGAATCACCATCCCCTAAAAGGAAGGTGTCCCGAGACAGGAGCTCACAATCACCTAAAAAGGAAACTGAGAGGGAGGGAAGAAGATCCTTATCTCATTCTCCAAAGAGAGACACACTCAAAGATGAGAAAAAAAAACCATCACGCTCTCCCAGAAGGGAAACTGTCAGGGAAAGTAGGAGATCACCTTCTCGGTCAAGAACTAAGGATTCATCTCCAAGGCAAAAATCTAGATCTCAAAGTAGTGATAGAGACAGTCAGAGAAGAGATCGTGACAGGGAAAGAAGAAATAGGAGGTGGTCTAGGTCACGGTCACGATCTAGGTCGAGATCACGATCTAGGACAAGAAATAGAGGCTCTTCCTTCTGTAGCAATGAGAGAGACAATCATTCACCTCGCTGGAAAGAGAGATGGCCAAATGACAGCTGGAGGAGTCCCAGAGGAAACGATCGATACAGGAGAAATGATCAAGAGAAACATAATGAAAGTCTCAAAAAAGAGAAAGATGATGCAGAAAAAAACAATGATGATCAGTGTTCTTCTGACAAGCAGAGAAATGATTGTCCAGACTGGGTAATGGAAAGAATAAACTCTGTTCCTGGAGGCAGGAACAGAGAGAGAGAGAAGCCACATTGGGATGATGGGAGGCATGATAATTCAGGACACTCTTGGAATAAAAACTTTGGTTCGGGTTGGATTCCGAATCGAGGGAGAGGTCAACGTGGCCGAGGTGGGCGTGGAAGAGGTGGTTTCATGTATGGAGACCAGAGTGAAAATCGCTGGCAAAACAGAAAACCTCTCTCAGGAAATTCAAATGGTTCCGGGAATGAAACTTCAAGGTTTCCGGAACATCAGCCATACAAGCGTAAGAATGAGCAGGATTATTCTTTCGATACGCCTGCTGACAGATCTGGGTGGACATCTGCATCCAGCTGGGCTGTAAGAAAGACTTTACCAGCTGATGTTCAGAACTATTATTCAAGAAGAGGACGCAATTCATCAAGCCCTCAGTCTGGATGGGGAATGAGACAAGAAGAGGAGACACCTGAACAAGGTATTTGTAGTTGTGAATTGTAAAAACTGTAGTCACAGCTGCAGTAGCTGAGTAAAAGCTTAGTGTACTTGTCCTGTCTCCAGTTGATCAGTTCATTTAAAATAATTTGAGGTGAATGTTTTTGCAGTATTGGAGGATGTTGAGTATAAAATTCAGGGATCTCATGTGTTTTGATGGCCTTTTAAAGTTTTTTGTTTTCAAGTTACTAATTATTTAAGGTCTATGCATCTAAGTTAACTACCCTTACAGAAATAAAGTGGTTAATAGAAAGTGAGCTGACTATGCATGAGGTCAGCTGTGAGTAGCTAAGAAGTCATCCAAGGATTATTAATGGTCTGAAGTAAGACAGATGTGAGTTGTATTAAAAAACTGTAATATCCAGTTGTGAAGGCAATCACATGCACCGTTTCCCATTGCACCCTGGTTTTCTCTGTCATTTTTATCTGTTCTACTTGATAAGGTGGGGCTGGACTAGGTGTTCTTGATAGGTCACTTGCAGTGATTCTGTTATCTTTACATGTTGCTTAACAGTTTAAATCCCAGTCCCTGTGAATTTAGGTGACAGTGTTACCCAATGAAGGGACTTGTAAGGGAAGGATATCTTAATTATAACCCATCAGCTGTTTTCTCAGAAGTGACTGGCTTCTCTTGAAGAAAGCACTGTTCTGAAGAATTGCTTTCTGAAGAGGATTTTTATACTTCTGGACTGTCCCATTAAATAGAGTTTTTGGATAACTCTTTCTGAAAATCTTTGAAATGAGTTAAGGATGATTTATTATTCACTGAGGAAAAAAAACAACCCCAAAACAGCAGAGCATTTTAGTGGTTACCAGAAATGGTTGACAGTGAGTGTGTGTGAATCACACAAATGGCAGTAGGGCACTGCATGTGTAACAGCCTGTGACTATCTCCCCGTGACTGCAGAAACTGCATAAGTTATGTTGGCCTCCTGTTCTTCAGGAGAAAATTACTCTTTCGTCGTGATGCAATAATTTATCAGCTGTGCTGTGGGAACAAGTAAAGAAAATAGAAATTCAAAATGCAGGCTCCCATAGTAACTTGGACTTGCTAAAGCTCAGAAATTAGCATGTGGCTCAGTGACGTGTCTGATGATGAGTGTAGTAATGTTGTGCGATACCTTTCAAGTATTCAGATGATAGAAAGCTTTTCAGTACTCCATGCTCCCTAAAGAGTTTTGATGCCTGACTCCATAAGCATGAATTTTCTACTTCATCTGCTGTCTGGTTTTTTAATTTTTATAGATACAAACCTCAAAGACCAAGGCAACCAGCAAAGCGACAGTTCTCAGCTACCACTGAATATGATGCAGCAGCAAATGAATGTAATGCCACAAGTGAATGCGCAGCACCAGCCCCTGAATATCTTCCCATATCCAGTGGGTGTCCCTCCTCCCATGATGAATATGCAACGAAATCCTTTCAACATCCACCCTCCAATGCCCATGCATCTCCCTCCTGGCGTGCCTCTCATACAGGTAGCTGCTCCCACTAATTTGTCTCAGGGATTACCTCCGCCTCCACCTCCACCCCCACCATCTCAACAAGTCAGCTACATTGCTTCTCAGCAGGATGGAAAACAACTGCAGGTATGCTTGATCTGAAGCCATGGCAAGAACAGTATTGAAGGAATAGTAATAACGAGTTCTTCTATGGAACACCATAGTCTTGATAAATTTATGCTTGCAGTTTCTTTCTGTCTTGCCTGGCTTCTTCCACCCCCTTTCTTCACACCAAATTGAAAATGGAAGTATACTTAAGGTTGAGTTGTTTTGGGACTAGACCTTTTAAATAATCATGCACAACATCATAACTGGGCATTTGTGGTAAAGAGGTGTTCCAGAAGGTAATGGAACACTGAAAAACTCCATCCATGTTGTCCATTACAACCTTCTTAAAATTACCCCTTTTCCAATGCTAAATTTTCCCCTTCAAAACGTGATTTTTAAACTTCAAGAAATGCTTGAATCCTCTTTCAGCACCATGTATGAATTGGCCCCAATCTCTTGTTTGCTGTTCTCTTCCCATGGGGTGTGTCAGCTTCAGAGAGTTACTAAATCCTGCATGGCACCCATTTGTTCAGCACTTCCATTCTTCAGCCATCAGTGCACCAGCCATTTTCCTACACACTCGCATTTTCTGTTCTCTTTAATTTTTTGAGCCTTTTTGTTAATAATTTCCACACTTTCCTTTTTTGCCTGACTCCCACAGTTTTGTGTGCACTGTTTGAGACCTAAGTCCCACTTCTGTTCTCCAGTTCACCAGGACTCTGTTGTCCTTGGGGCAGGATGAACCATATTTTTGTGTCTTTCAAGATGTCTCAAATGACTTTTTGTGTATGTGATCTCTTTGTGTTACCAGCTCTTTATATTAAGAGCTCTTAATATTATATTAAGAGGGAAAGGAAAATTAACAAATTCTAGGAGAATGTGTGGCCCTGAGATGAGATGTAATGCTACATCTGTGATGTGTGAAGGGATCTGGGAGGGTTGAACAAGGTTTGTGCTTTTCTCCTGCTGCAGACTGCCTGCTTTCACCTTAGTTACTTCCCCTGCATTCTGGGTTGAAAAAGCACTGTCCTGGAACAGTGACTTCTAACCCTGTTTTCATGCATCATCTCTATAAAGATTTGAAGCGATCCAATAAATTGCCAAAATCCCTTTCTTTTTCAGCTGCTGGTAGCCATTTGTTTTCATTAATTTGGAATTTAAAGTGTTAAGAACTGGGATAAGAACTGGGTGGGGTTACAAGCATGATGAAATGCTTTAATATTCTGCAAGGTAAAACTGTAAGGTACTCCTGGAAGTAGACTGGTAGATTGCTTGCTGATCTGATAAATACCTGGTGTCTGTAATTAAAATATTTTCACAGTTGAAAATTGAATAACATTAACCTCTAAGCATGCAAGAAGTCAGAACATAGGCTGCCAACCTCTCGAATATGGTGTCTACTGCAGCAATGAATACGTTTCTCTAAAGATTGTGTATATTGCTCTAAAGTACAGTTGTTAGTGAAGGCCCTGTTGTATTTGTTGCTCTTACTTGCTTTTAGAGAATGATGTCTGTTTACCTGAACGCTCATGGGAGCTACTGCTGCTTTTGCTTTGAGCTTTTACTGACAGAGTCCTTGGTGGTAGCACAGTACAATTTAGTGAATGCTGGGGAGCTCCACCTGCTGCTTCTTGAAATGGGGATGCAGAGGGTGAACCAGCAAGCACTGTCATGTTGGTTGTATCAGCAACATATCTGTGTCCTTTCCAAGGAGCTCAGGTTACTGTTTCAGCATTTTCCATCTAGATAAACACAGATGTGAAAAAAGTGAAGTAATGGTGATTACCTGCAAAAAAAGTAGCCTGACAGAGATATGTTTGTGAGAATGTTGTCTTGACCTTTGCTAAAAATGACCTCTCTTTAAAGTCTAAGGGCTACTAAGTTTCTCAGTTCCGGTGTGTCAGCAGTGCCTATTGTCTTCTAGTGATGTTCAAGAATGTCTTCTGGTGATGTTTGGCTTCTGCTTGAAGAACAAATTTCAGTGCTTTCACCTCTAGCTTGGCAGAGTCCTGTAGGTGTGCTTAAGTTTGAAATTCATGTGCAAGTTCAAGCTGATGACAAACACAAAAGTATGTGTTTTCAAAAGCAGTGTCATTGCAATGCATGAAAGCAGTTGTGTTTCAAGATAATGTTTTGCACATTTGTTTAGGTCTTGATTTTGGGAAAAATGTTACTCTGATTTACAAAACGGGTCTTCTTACAGTCTCCTATGGCAAGTAGAGAGGTTCTGCAGGCATAAACTTCCTTCCCTGTATGCCAAGTATGCTTTGTTTGCTTTACAAGTGGGATCAGAGCCAGAATCCATCAACCACAGGGGTGACGTGGATGCCTTACTCCTTAAGCTTCCTACTGCTTTGTTCCTTTAATTAGATTTGATAGAATGCCAAACATTCCATAATAACAGTGTGGAAATCAGCTAATGAACCAAAGCATGTAGTATTGATGCTCTTTCTGTAGCTGCTGAAACTTAAGGAAAGGCACATTTTCATATTGAAGGACAATGTATTAACTACCAATAATTTTTTAAAACAGGGTGTTCCAAATGCTGCACATGTAAGTAATAACATGAGTGCTCCAGCCTTGCCTGCGCCAGCAGCAGTCCTGGGAAGCATGGGAACAGTGCAGGGACCAAGCTCGTGTAATGCAACGTCATCAAGTCACATCAAAAGCTCTAACGCTGCTGTGAAACTGGGAGAAAACAAAGCAAGTGTAACAGTGGAAGCCAGTGCAGATAGCTCCAAGAAGGACCAGGCAAGTTCAAAGTTGAGAGTTCTGTAGTGAGCAGGGACATCCTACAGTAGATCAGGTTGTGCAGAGCAAGCCTGGCCTTGAGTGCCTTCAGGGATGGAGACTCCACCCCCTCTGGACAACCTGTTCCAGTGTCTCACCACCCTCATGGTGAAGGACTTCTTCTTAATGTCTGTTCTAAAACCTGCCATGCTCTAGTTTAAAACCATTTCTCCTTGTCATATTACAACATGCCCTGGCAAAGAGTCACTCCCCAGCTTTCCTGTAGCCACCTTAAGGTACTGTACTGGTAGACTGCTATGAGGTCTCCCTGAAGCATTCCCTTCTCTTAATAGAAATGTTCAAAATCCAGACACTGAAAAATAGCAAACTATGAGAATACCCCTTCTCTGTAATACACTTAATACAATCATATATGTGATGTTTTCATGGTGGCTGTAGGACTTAAACTAGCAGGCTGACTTTTTAATGTAGTTTTATAGAATCATAGAATAGTTTGGGTTGGATGGGACCTTAAAGATATCTAGTTCCAACTCCCCTGCATAGGCAGGGACACCTCCCACTAGACCAGGTTGCTCAGTGCCTTGTCCAGCCTGGCCTTAAACACCTCCAGAGAGAGGTGATCCACAACCTCTCTGGGCAACCTGTTCCAGTGTCTCAGCACCTTCACAGTAAAGAATCACTTTCTTATTTTCAGCCTAAATCCCCCCTCTCCCAATTTGCATCCATTAATCCTAGTCCTGCCATCCTGTACCCTATTAAAAATTCCTACCCCATCCTTTCTGTGGGCCCCCTTCAGGTATTGATAAGCTACTTCACAGAATCACAGAATGACCTGGGTTGGAAGGGACCTCAAGGATCATGTAGTTCCAACCCCCCTGCCTAGCAGGGCCACCAAACAAATACATTTACTTCCATTGAAGCAGCAGCACTGCTATGATTTAAAAGCTGCTTTGAGGCAACATTCTGTTCTTAGTCAAACCCAGGCAGCTCACATGGGAGCTGAAACATGAAGGAGGGGAGTAAGCTAAGCAGGCCTGTATGGGAGGACTTAATGGGTCTTCTGTGAGCACTTTGATGTGTGAAGTTTTAATTTGCAATGGATAAAAAGATACGCAGGCACTGAAAAATAAAACTGAGGTTTGTTTTTTTCCACCAGAAATTATTAATTCAAGAAAAAGCAGCGCAAGAAGTCAAATTAGCCATTAAGCCTTTCTACCAAAATAAAGACATCACTAAGGAAGAATATAAAGAAATAGTGCGGAAAGCTGTAGATAAAGTAAGTTGATTTTATTTATCTGAAATACAAATGATACAATTGAGCTGGGGCTTGGGGTGGGTTTCTGAATCTTGTGGGGAGCAGCTGGTGATTACTGGGAGGGGGAACAGGAAAAGCAAAAATAATTTGGTCTTTCTCCACCCACAAGAGTTTTCTCAGCTCCTCAGAATGTATAGAATGGTTTGGGTTGGAAGGGACCTCAAAGATCTTCCAGTTCCAATCCCTCTACCATGGGCAGGAACACCTCCCACTAGACCAGGTTGCTTCAAGCACCATCCAACCTGGGCTTTGAACATTTCCAGGGATGGAGAAAATTTCTTCCTTGTATCTAATCTAAATCTCAAATTGGGAAATAGTTGGTGAGGAACTGGGCAGGTACTCGGAGTTTTCGAGGATATTCTGCCTGAGATGGGAAGCCTGGTGTGCTGGGAAGATAAACGAATCATGTGAAATGGTGGCAAATCTACAGAAATATTTCAGGGTCTTTTTTTTTTTTTCTTCTATTAACTGTTGTAGGTTTGTCATAGCAAAAGTGGAGAAGTTAATTCTGAAAAAGTGGCAAACCTAGTGAAAGCCTATGTTGACAAATACAAACACTCACGGAAGAAAAATCCCGAGGAAGTTGTTTCCACTGAGAGGAAATAGAATGTGTTTTCAGTTTTGAATTTTATTCTACCTGCAAAGTGCAATTTCAACATGAAGCGGTAACTGAAAATTGTACATGACAAATGATTTTTTGAATCTGGTTTTGATAAAATTATTTTTCAATGTAGTATATAATGTTTTGTTCAAAAGAAATATAGATCTACAGGGCAACTTCTTTATTCCTTTTTAAAAACAAATGTCTAAAAAAAACCTATAAAAACAAAGGTGTAAAGAAGAATCATTAGGAATGTATGATTGTGTGGATACTTAGATGTACAGCATTTTGACTTGAATAACAGAGTGCATTAAACTAGAACATTCTGAGTTATGTTGGGGTTGTAACAGGTATGTACAGAACATGGAGTCACTCAGATTAAAGTAATTTTTTTTTTCTTTCAATTTCTGCCTAATTATAGCAAAGGTGAAACGATGTATTGCCTTGACAAATATTTCTAGTGTTAACTGGACAGGCTGAATGCAGGGGTCACACTGTGTAAATGTAACAAAAAAAATTGAGAAAAACACACAGAGTTGTCTGAACAGAAGAACTGTTTAGATTTTTTTTTTAAAAGAAAAATCATAAACAGTGAAATGCGGTGCCCAAACCCCCAGGTGCTGCACCTCTGTTGTAACACCAAATAAAAATGATGCTGCTTGGTTTCCTTTGTGACGTTTTTCAATTTGTTTGAAGATCTTTGGATGAACTTTTGAAGAGTTTTGATGTGCTGGAAGCCCTTCCTCCTCACACCAACAGCCTCAGCTCGTACCTGACCCTGCAGTGGGTGGGCTCTAGGGAAGGCTGAGGCCAGAGCTGGGTGTTTAGAGATAGAAACCAGTTTCCCCTTCAAGTAAAATGAAGAGAGCAGGGATTTGTTACTGGAAGCCCAGTAACCACCATCAGGGACCACTAGCTGTGCCAGTCATAGATGTGTAATGCTGGGTGTGAGCTGAAGTCACTGCAGCAGCTTCTCTCCTTCTCCAAGCATTGTTGAGCAAAGAGGAGCAACCAGCAGCAGTGGGGACACTGGAGGTGCAGCGGTGCCACAGGTTTCACTGCAGTAAGAGTAGGGAGAGTTGCACAACACTGCCATGGCTCTGCAGTCCTTAGGGAAAGAATCACTCGACTGTGCATGGTGAAGGAGCTTCTCTGAGACAGGAAGGGTTTTACCTAAGTATCAGACAGTGCTATGAAAACCTCAGCCCTTCCTTGCAGAACAGCTGCCACTGTTGGCTCTGCTTGGCTTCTTTCCACCCCATTTTTGACAAAGCATCTGATTTTTTTCCTGAGAAATTCTCAGTAGTTCCCAAATTGTTTCTTACCCTATAGTGCTTGCAGGAGGCTGAGGATGTGTACACCCCTGCACACAGGTTAGAGAGAGAGAAATACAGGTGTTAAAAAAGTGATGTCTGTCCCAGCAGTTCCTCATTTCGGTTTTTAACTAGTGCTTTCTACAGACTCAGTGAGGCATTTGGCTGTCTATTTTTGTGTGCCCAAAGAAAAATAATGTAAATGAGAAATAGATTATAATACATTTTCTACAAACGAGCCAGGAGTTTTGTTATTTTGATTTATTTTAAAAAATACTCAACTTCTACAGTGTGGTAGCAATTGGAATGACCTCTTGAGCTATTTGAAGATGAATATGAGTAGCACTTTTTGAAAGGCATGTTGAGCAACTTGCTGTGTCTGTGCTGAGGTGATCAGGCCATGCATACTTGTTTTTATTACATTCTCCTGACTTCTTGACTTGAATGACTTTTTATATCTTTTTATTCAATGCAGTTGAGCCTTGTGGTCTTCCAGGAGATTACTAAATTGCTTGTGGGGGGTTTTGTCCTTCTAGAGGAGAGGTGGAAATGGGGAAGGACTAGTGAGAGGATTTAAACTGGGAAAGGGTCTTTGATCTCTTGCTTTGCAGCTCCTGGCTGGAAGATCTGCTGTCACTTGCTGCTACCTTGGTGGGGTGGTGACTGTAGTGGTGCTCTACTGTATTCCAGAAGAATACTGTATATCCAGAATACAGGATAATTTTATTTTTAATTATTAAATACTTCAGAACTTAGTAAAAAATATGTAGTTTGTTAACAATTTCTATGTCAAATTCTAAAAGAATACAATGGATTGCCTTAATGTGTAGCCTTTCAGCTGTCAGTAATTCCTTACATCCAAACAGCCCCGAGGAGAACAAGTACCAAACCACGTCACCTCCTGTGAACTCCTGCACAGGGAAGGGTTTTCCTCCCTCTCCTACTGTCTGGCTGTGCCACCGCTGCAGTCCCTCATCCTAAAGGCGGATCTCGGGCGTGCAGTGACTGTCCAAACCTCGCAATACAGTGTTTGTAGTGTAAGGCTGGAGTGCTGCCTACTGGAAAAAAAAAAAGTTTTGTGTAGTGCATAAGTTTCTAATAAATTCTTTTAACTAAGCTGCCAGGAGTCCATGTTTGCTCTGCAGTGATCTCGGCTCCAGTGGTTTAATTGGGAAAGCAACATCATGGTGACTTGTGCACTCCATCGTAAACACCACAGAGTCCTGTGGAGAGACAATGGTTGAGCAGACCTGAGGTATCATAAAAATGCACCCAGGGGTCAGAAGAGCAAGTTACTTTTGGACACAAAGATTTTTAAATCCCCAAACCAGCAAACCCTCTCACAATGCAGTCTGCAGCCAAACCACCTAAAAGTCACTCAGAAAAGCCACCCAACATAGAAGCTTCACAATCTTCACGTTGGCCAGCAAGCCAAGGGCCACCAGCACCAGCCCCAGGGGACAGCAAACCTCTCCACAGCCACCTCTGCCAGGAAGAACCAGCAGCCCACCCAACTACCTGGCAGTGAAGGCAGGAGCCCAAGGGGATGATGCTGGGTAGCCCCACCTGTTGCTTGTTACCACGATGATGAAGAGCTGATTTCCATCCCCACAAGGCAAAACAGTGGCACAATCTCCGTGTCACAGCAGATGGGAGAGAGCTCCATGGGCTTGCTACA
>VZTY01026715.1:153554-240365 GCA_013400935.1 Turnix velox
CTGTATTTTATGTGAAAATGCACACCTCAAAAAAGTGTGACACATCACTTGTGACATTCGTGAAGTTAAAATAATATATGGTACTAATGACACAGCCACTTCCTGAAGTGTACCTAATGAAAGTAAAATTTTATCAGACAGGATTTACCAGAAATAGCAGTCATGCAAATGTCACCTGAGATTTTGTCAGGGAATGTCCTTAAAATATAGCTATATTATTGGACAATAATTACAAAGTCTTAATACTCTAGCAGAACCTACTAAGTGCATCTCAATATACTAGAAATATACAGTAGTGCTTACTTGTAAAGGCAGCATAAATCAAATTTTGTAAAATGAAAGCCAGACCTGTATTTATGCCTATACTGAGGCATAAATAGAACTCGAATTCTCTCTTTGGACAAGCTCTCTTTGTAATCTGAAATTCTAATAAGGAAGTGTAGCTAAAAATTAGGAAAAGGGTTCATAGAAGTAGTCTTTACTCACAAACCATAAAATTGGGAAGTAGTAACAGACATCTCCCTAAAAAATTAATCACACTGTCATTCTCCCCTGAATGGAAATAGAGTTTGTAAACCTTTATAAAGTAATAGGAGAAGGGCAGGGGTCAAATAAAAAAAATGGGCAATGACATCTGGTTCTAGGAGACTGAATACCACAGTAAGAATTATCTTAATTTTTAATTTCTGCAACACTTATGTTTTCTTTGTATTGAGAAGGACAAAGATTCATCAGTGGAGTCTGCTCTGAATCTCTATCTTCAACAGCTATTGTACTTTATGTTAGAAAGTTGAAGTACTACTGCCTTGATTCTTGAAATATTGAAAAATTGAAATTAGGAGGATAATAAAAGGTTACCTTTTCTTTTTGATTCTGGAAAAAATACATTGATAGAAAGTTACTGATATGTGAAGTGGACTGACTTACATCTGTGGACAAGTATTTCTTTCAAGAAACATTTACTTCTCTTAAATTTCTTTAATAATATTATCAACTTCAAACCATGCCATTCATTTTGTAATTCAAGTTACCTCCTGCCTCACGCCCATGGTGCATAATTAGGGTTTGTAGTGGCTCACACTACCACCTGTGCTGCAGTGGCAACAAGGAAAAACACTAACATGAATCCAAAAAGATTCAAATGCACAAAGCTACAGCCAACATACAGTTAATTGATTGCACTAACTGACCTTCCAGAATATAACATTCAGCTACTTAGAAGAAGAATCAATTTAATGAAACTTGAAAAGCAAATAAATACAACAATAGGGACTGCAACCAGGTCTTTAATGCCATTTAGCCTTGCCTACCTGATTCCTTTCTGATTTTTTCAAGTACACTCCATAGTGTTATGGCAAACAAATGATGACTGAAAAGCAGAGTGGACCCTCACTTGTTACATTGTAGTCCAGACACTCTGCTTCCGATTTCAGCAACACTCATTCAATACGCACTGTTCAAGATCTTACTAAATGGTGAGTGTCAAACCCACTTTTTACTGATTAAATTTTTTTAATAGCAGAACTGATTTACTACTCAATCAGAGAATAACAAAAGCTAGTTCTCTCACCGTAAGCAGTGCAGAGTCACAAGAAAGAACAACAAATGTCAGGGAGAATCAAAAATACTCCACTTTGAGTAACACGATGTTCTTATTTCAACATGTATTCTGAAATAACACCTTTAGCATCTTGTGATATTGAAGTCTCCATATTTCAGCAACAACCGATTGTGCATATAAATTCCTACTTTCTGAATCTGACTAATTAGGGAATTCTGCCTTAGCTGAGGGGAGGTATGATGATTTTTTATTGTGCCATTTTTAAAGAAGCCTGTAAGGACACAGACTTTACTGAATGTCATAACTGAATGTCAACTCTACCTCTGGGAACGTTTTTGAAAAAACAGTTTTTCAAGACATTCTGGTAGACTGTTTCAGCCCTACACTTTCCACTTATACATGCTACCATCATTCTTCATTTTGTGGTTTTCAGAGGTCTAAATGTTTTCCAGTGTAATGAAACAAGGCACCATCAATTATTAAGTCTATGTTAATAGACTTGTTTTTATTTAAAAAATCCTGAACTAAATGCATGAACTTTCTCTGCTGCCTCCAGCAGCTTAGTAAGAATTTAACTAGCCACAGAACAGACTGCAAAAATCTGCCAAAGACCATGGGATTGTATCTTTAGCTTGCAACAAAATGATTCCAGTCAGTTACAAACAAAGACCTAGTTTTAATATACATGTAATTGAACCCTCAATAATTCCAGTATTAACACAACTGTTCCCACAGCCCCACAGCAACAGAATTGTGCTCTCCAATATTAATTCCAGATGGTTGAGACCATTTTGCTCCAGGTAGCGGCGCAAAATTAGAAGAGTCAGAGGAGTTGGTATTTATCTTGTTTGCTGTCTAAAAGAAGGCTTATTACTTGAGTTCCTCAATCAAATCAGCACAAATGTAAACTACAGAACTGGAGGGGACAAAACAAGTTGCAAGACTATTTCAGCTGTATGAAACAGCTGAACTGTACACAAGTAGCTTTCTATTTGGATTACAAGCACTATTCTGTTGAGAACAATGTTCAACAATAATGACCCACATACCTTAAAATTTACCTGTTCTTTTTATAATTGCAACATCTTCCATATCAAAATTATTCCATCTTGTGCCAGTTTTGTCTTGTTGTAACTGACCTCTTATTTGCTTAATATTACAGACTCTACTCATGCAGAGTTTTACTTGGTAAACCAAGTTATAAATACAGAAATTCTTCCAATAATTTCTAATCCTTTTATTTTCACTACAGCTAATAAGGTGCAGTTCTCTTACTTAGTGGAAGGCTTCTGACTTCCTGCTTGACCATGTTCATCTTGCTTTAATCCTGCAAGCAAAGCATCTCTGGAACAGTGCTTATCCTGTTTGAGGAAAAGATGTTTGAGAAAGATGGTAAGAAAGGTGTGCAAAAATCCACCATGAAAGTCATACCATTTTTGTGAAATAACAGGTGAAAGAAAATCTGCACCTGTAAATGGGTAATGAAAGAGAACCTCTGCCGCTGGAAAGGTTCACATCCCTCCCATAAGCACTGCCCTGGGTAGACATCTTTTCCTCCGTGTTCAGTTGCTGCGTGATAGAAAACTTGTGATGGTGTTTGAAACCACCTAGAAAAAGAGGAGGAGGGCAATTTAGGTTGCTTGTTTTCAGTTAATGGTAAGGCACAAATATAACAGTCAAAGATATACTGGCTGAACTTTATTTTCCAAAATGAAACATGCATTGATAACATGTAAAGTCAGCATACCTTAAAAGGAAAAATGTAGTCCATATATAAGCAGTGAAGTAGTAAATGGCAATATGGCTTTGCCAAATAATAGGAAATAACGTTTCTATTTTTCTATTTATACCATAGCAAAGAAATAATGCATGTTAATTTCAATAGACCCATTCTACTCAGTATAAGCAAAACACTGTAATAAACAACTGAAAATACTGGGTTTCACACGTTCCTTTCCTGTTCTCCGTCCTTCCTGGCAGCCAAACTCAGACCATATTTAATCTTTAACTGAGAAAGAGAGATGCAGGCCACTCAGTGTAAATACTTGCACTACTGCATGCTTGTTAAAACTGATGGAATAAGAGATCAATCTAAAATTAGTGCTCTTTAGCACGTGAATTCTAAATATCAGCAAAATAGCTAGATGTCATTTCCTGATGTTCACAGTAGTTGAAAAATGTCACTTATGTGACCCTCTTGCACACCTTCCCTGAAATTTTCAAACAGCTTTCCAAATCTCAAAAGCAGCACTTTGCCTGTGAACAGGAAGTAACTACCACCAGCTGCCTTGACACACTTGCTGGGTTGGATGCCACTGGCACTACAACCTTATTAAAGAGGATACACATGCATCCACCTCAGCCAATCAGGTTCACATGCCACAGTTTTACTTTCAGTTAACAAGGAATGAATTTGTATAAAGATGTTTGACTGAACTCACTGGGCTGAAGAGAACCAGGTGCTAGATGAGCTCCAATTGGAGACTCAAAGCAAGCAGTCAAGGATGAAGCAACATCTTTAACTTACCCACAAATGACTGCAGAAGGTTAAAATCAGAACTAGCAGATCAGTTAAGTGCATTGATCCAGTCATCTCCTTTCACATCCTACAACTCATTTCAATACTGTCCATTATTTAAACAGACTTGCAATCAATACTGTTACTTGAATCCCATAAAAGGTGTCAACGAGCTAATTTCACCCAGAGAAAAAGTCTTTGCTGAATTTTACTGCAATAACCACCTGTAATACAGCAATTAACTTTTGTGTAGGCAATAATTGTTACTCTTAAAAATTACTACCCTTAAAAATTATTCATCTTTTCCCTGTTCAGGCAGTTCTTGCTGAAGGGAAGCTAAAAAAATGAAAATAAAGTTTTTTACATCTACAGCCAAAGTTGATGCTTCAGAGAGCAGAAAGACATCTTTCCACAATGGAGGGGAAAGTTAATTTAACTGAAGCCTAGCACAAACCTATTTATGAATAATTGCAGGCATGGATGAAAAAACTATGATGTAATTTAAATTCAAAATGTAGTTTAAAAATTTTTATTCAATGTGTCAAAGCTTTAAGAAAAATACAGCTATTTCAACTATGCTGGGTCATGCACTGTACAGTACTTTCAGTGCTGTAATTCAATTACTGATCTAAAAAGATTCAATTTTACCACTATTTTGCAGAGAAAATACTTTTTCTTGAAGAAAAATCTAAACAAAGTAATAATTAGAAAAAAGCTTTAGCACTGGGAATATCATAGGTTGAGTCCAGACTCTTGTTTCCCTTTTAATTTCTCCATCATTCTGCTCTGCTGCTGAACAGAACATTAGACTAACAGATGACTTGCAAGGCAGAAGAGATTCAAGAGCATTTGCAATTTCTGCTTTAAATATCAAGCAATTCAAGAGCAGACATCTTCTGCCTACCTTCAAAGCACAACAGCAGCTTTTAAATTAAGCTGCATACAATTAGCAGTACCTGCAGACAGCTGAGCTGCAAAGGAAAACACGTGTTTTCTGTTACATCCTAAATGCAAAGTAGGGTGCTGACTACCACCTTCTAGAGTATTACTACCACTTCAGGTGCTAAACCTGAATACATCTTCAAGAGGCCAGTAATTACAAACAGTTGTATAATTGAGTCTGATCGGGTTGTAGTCTTCAGATGCTACTATATTTGTTGTGTTTTATTTCAAGTCTTGGAAGAGTATTTCCCAATTCAGTTCTAAAAAGCAAAGCACTGGAACCCACATTCACTGCAAACCACTACGATGCCTCCTGTCACATCTTTCCAGTTAGAAACCACAAAAGAAACACTGTTCCACCATTCTACTATGATGATTTCCTGCTTGAACAACTTCGTAAAAACATCTCAGATACAGTTACACTAATAGGTGATAATTATAGATCTTTCTTTCTGAATGTTCAAAGCAGGAAGCCTATAGGAGATTTGCTACTCTTGTATCAAATATGAATAACAACATGCATTTGAGGAAGATGCTAATTTAAGATTCTGTTTCCCTATTTGCCACAGAGAATGCCGAGTGTGATGCTTATGTAAACTGGTTTTAGACTGGGGCTGAAATAAGTATTTTAAAAGCAAAAGACAACATAAGAACAACAGCTGTGTGTCATGCAGACTACAATCCATCAATGCAAAATTTCTGAAGGCTTCTGAAAATAATGAAGTAACCCCAAACAAAAAAACAGTACAGTAAGTAATGACAGAAGAAACTAAAACAACAGAAATAATACTCTACCTCTGAAATAAAATTTAGAGAATAACTTGTGAAATACGAGCATCATAGCCCTTGACTTCAGTTACAGGAAAACTTAGTAGTATAATATTTTTAAAAAGACATACAGGAAGACTGATAATGTAAGGTAATTGTATTGTTTCTCCTGCCTCAAAATTTCATTGCATGTATTCATATCCTAGTTCATGTGACATGAGCTTGTTCTATGATTAAATGTCACCAAATGTCACACAACTCATCCAATGACATCAGACATAGAAAAACGTTGGCACCTTACTTCTGGTTCAAAATTGTAGCATGGCTAAGAATGCTAAGAAATTGCCACAGCTCTTTATTTCCATCTCTGTACAAATTAACTTCTGTGCCAACACAGGCATTTGTGCAGCTACTGTGCCACCAGTAGACTATGACTTCAGAGTCAAAATTTTCACTACTAAAGAAGTAAAATTTAAGTAAAGCCTTTTATATATTTCTTATGTAGAAGTGTCACCCACTTAAAAATAAAAAATAACTTTTGAGGTGAAAACAGGGCAATTACTTCAGAAGCTCCAGATCTCTACAGTACCAGACAGTCTTCTCTAAAACCTGTATAACTTGCATTGTCTCAATGATTTTGAATTATGTCTTTAAGGAATAGAAGAAACCGATTCTAAGTTCAGGAGTCTACAGATTAACTGCCCTTCAGTATTTCTTTAATTCTGTTCAAATGCCTCATTTTCACTACCTGTGCTAATGATTTGAACTTCTCTATCATTTCATCTCAGCTTTCTGAACATCCATACACCAGCATGCAGCTTATCTTTATGCTCCCTTTGTCTTATACTGCAGTGATGATGTGCCTCAACTCTTTTCACACTCATGTCTTTTGCAATTTCCATTACTGTTTTCAAAGTGGCTGGCTATTTGACAACTACCTTTGTGTCACCAATCTGTACCCCTCACTGGAAATTAAGCATAACAGATCTTTTGTCTTTAAGATCATTGTCAAGATACACATTGTGATGAGAGGGAAATTGTGTTTTTATAGGCCCGTGTCCAAAAGCCTACTAGTTCACTCCTCTCCAGCAGTAACAAATAAAAGAATGCTAAACACTGCTGCCTAGTATCAAGGCTAAACTCCTTTTCATTTCCTTACGTGACAATAGAGTCCTGTGCCACACAAATGGTATCACAATTACTAAAATTAGTCATAATGTAAATAAGACTTTGACTGGGACACAGAATTGCAACACACTACTCTTGCAAAACTGGAAATGCAAGAAAGACTAAAAGCTGGAAACACAATAGACTGCACTGCAGTAACTTTTTGTAATTGAAATACAGACAGCAATCTTCCAAGCTAGGAATTATTTTTTAACTAAATTGAAATATTTACTACTGAAGAGCCAGTATACAAAAAGAAAGCAATGCAATTTTATGCTCTAAAATATAACTAAGAGCAGTTAAATGTTCTGCACTCCCTCATCTCAGCTTCAATCTCCTCAACACTTTTCCCTTTTCCCCACAGACAAAGTATAAGGTAACTCAAGGAAAAAAGAATAGACAGAACTTGTGGAATCACATTCTGTACGCAAGCATCTGTTACATATTAGTAAAAGGTAGTTAAATAAAGGAGCTATTTACTTTTTACAAGATTGCCACAGACACATGAAGTTCTGTCCAGGTTTTCTCATTTGCTCTGTGTGCTGACTTGCTGCAGTGTATGAAGACGGCTGCAAATTGATCTGCTGGCCTGGTACTTGCACTGTTGGTACTGATGTTGCAGGTGTGCTCTGTAGAAAAAGTCAAAGCATGGGTTTAAACTGGGCTCATTTCAAGACTTGACATACAGCTTACTGTTTAATCAAATATTTTTTGTTTTATACTTTAATCAGCAGTGATTTTTCAAATTTTAGCACATTGAACACTGAACAAGCATTAATTGGCATACAACTTTTACAATGTAGTATTTCTGCAGAAGTCTCTAACAGTCAAACAACTAAATCTTATGCACAGAGTTATGATTGCAAAGGAATTTCTCAAGGGCAGCAGTGGCACAAAGGTCAAAATTACATCAAAGAATTTATTTGTTCTTTCAGAAGAAAAAGCATGCAAACCTCAAAGGGTTGCAACATTATCGGCACAGAGTAGTATCCTATGCAAATACAAGAGAAGACATTGACAAAAGAATTAAAATGAGCACTGATACACCTAAAATTCCTTTATGTTCTTTAAGGAAATGTTTTTTTGTGTTGCATTACTACACATCTGCCTGTGTTACAGAGCAGGTAAGGAAAGGAAAATTGAACAACACTGAATAAACATAGGCAAAGACCAGCAGACTAAAACTATGACATTCCATTTTCTCTGTAAAACTTGGCAAATTATGTAATTCTTCAAGCTCTTGTAAAACCAGCCAGCACATATACCTCTATAGAGAACATCACATGCCCAGAATACTTAAACATGCCTTACAGCTTGTATACAGTGAAAGATAAACATTTCAGAACGGAGAAACACGTTTCCCTTACAGTTTTACAGGAAACTTTAACAGTAGATAAAAATAATCCTGAAAGTAACCTATATCGATTTTTAAAAAGCCCCAAAATGCCAGTTTTTCTGAATAATAAGTAATGAAAGCTAGACACCTATATGGTATTCAGGTCAGAATATAGCTTCTCCTACTTCTTTGTTCCTGGAAGGTTCCAATCAGCAAGACGTTTATAAAGATGATGAAGCTGAAAAGATTGTTCCTAGATAGTATTCAAAAATTTAAAGACTTAACATCCTTTTCTTCCCCTAGTGCTAGAAAACACACATCACTCTACATTTTTATAGCTTTTAGGCTTCATTTGTAAAACAGTTAATTGCAATTTCTAATGTTTCATTTGCTCACATTTCATATTAATCCCAAGTTTTCTCCTTGCTGCTCTCTACTGGCATTGTGGACAACAGTCACACAAGGTAACTGGTTAATAACTACCACAATGCTAAATATCAACCAACAAGGACGTCCATCATGCAAGTGTAAATCCTGATAAAAATAAGGCAGAACTCAGCAAAACTCCGGAGTACAGCACAACTATTGTATGATGCTTGTGATCTGTGTGAAAAGTTGAAAGGAGGGACTTGAATTCATTAGTCATAGCTACAAATTATTTTGAACTCAGTGGTTTTCATCTAAAGGCCTCCAGAGTTTTTACAGATTGGGCAATAAATCTTCACAATATATCTTCTAACTACAGGTAAACAAGAGGAGTCTTTTAAGATCAATGTCCCTTCAGTAAGCCATTCTAAAAGTAAAGGTGAAAAGCAAAACCAAGTGCCAGCAGTACAGCCTGTTTTGCCATCTTCATTTTGCATCTTGGTATCAATATGTTATCAAAGTTCTTGTGCAACTTTATCCCTACAGAACTTGTCTCATTAAATCTGCTTCACAGAGCAAGCATACTGAATGAATACAGTCTTTCATTTAATTCTCCTTGTTCAATGCAATTAATGTATTATTTACTTCATTCTAAGCAAACCCTGCAATTAATCCAGAATTATTAACTTTCTCAAGGGTTTTTCTGGCAAGCTCACCTACTGGTACTCAGAGGTTTTAATAACATGTCATTAAAAAATCATTTACTTTAAAAAAGACCTGAGCCATACAACACAAAATGTGACTTGCAGACAGGAAAGGAAACAAATTTGCAGGACAAAAACTTAAAATTAAGTCTTCCCTCCAATTTTTTCTACTCTTCTTTTAGTGTGGAAAAAAGCTGATAAGTTGAATAAAATATGTAAAATAACTGTTGTTGTTTAGAATTCTCTTATCGCTGCTGTACTGCAAAGTAGTTTCACTCAGACTTGTAGCATTAAGTAGTTAAAACTTCCACATATTTTGAAGTAAAACTTACGGATTGCTTATTAACTGTGAAGATTGTATTTTAAACAGACAACGCAATATTACGTTTCCCTAGATTTTATTTTAGAGATACAAATTACATATTCAAACATCCCAAAACTTTCCTCTCTTCATTCAAGACATGAAAATCCAAAAATCAGCAGGGTTTTTTTCCCCTCCTCTATTTCCATGTATTAACTAATATATAAAACAGCACCAAAGATAGGTATAGTCTTTGTTTTTCCAAGATTAAACTCCTTTCCAGAGATGTAGCTAGAAATACTTGCTATGGAATACCAAAGCACAGACATGCAACAATTGTGTAAACTCATTTTCATAAACAACACAACTAAGACAGATATTTGATGCTAATAAAGTCTTTCTGGTAAAAGAAATGTTGAAAAGTATTTCCCTGTGGCATAGTGATTTCACAAGACTTCTTCCTCTAGCAAAATCATTTAATAATTCCAGATTCCTCAAGAAATCAAACACCCACTATGCCAGTACATGTGAAAACACAACCTGGGCTCTTTTTGTAATCATATAAGACCTCTACATGATGTAATTTTCAACTGCAACCACTTAACGCTATTTCAAATCAGATCTCAGGACAGAAAGGTACCTCTTACAGCATCAACTCTCTCAGTATTGTTGCACTGAACTTTTAAAACTACATAAATACAAACTCTTACTAACTGTACAGTCTCGTTACAGAATAGATACTACAGTTTATTAAGATGGCGATCTTTATTTCTGGATTGAGCAGCTTTAGATTAAGATGTGGAAAAAGGGGAAGGAAGTCTGTCAGATTAATGAAAACTAAAGTTAAGAGCTTTCTGATAAACGGAATGGATTGCTCATAAAAGACTATTTATAAGCCTAAGTGCCCATTTGGGCACAGAAGCAATGATGCCATTCTCTTCATGGGATAAAGGATAAATAGAAATTTATAAATTAAGGATATATGGATAGCTCTGTTTTATAGTGACATCTGCTCGTTTTATTTGAAAGGGAACATAATGCATCCCAGTGCAATGGGATCCTGTTGGCATATAGAGTCACATGCAGTTTAAAAGCATTGGGCTGCATTTTTGCTGTCATCATTGGTATGTGCACATGCATAATAAATACATCTAACACAAGAATAATCAGTTAAATATTAGTAATTTTTTTTTTAAATACCACAACTTTTACAGTTTGGTATTCCATGATTTTATGTTTAGCTTCTTCTTGATAATGAACATGTAAGATTACCTTTTTATATAAGCTGAAAATTAATATAGTAGGATCTGAGCATGAAGAAAGTCAGGTGGATGGGCAGGTACTAAAATATTATTTTCTTGTTAAATTACTAAAGTTTAAGTCTCCTTCCAACAGCATGCTTCACAAGTGATGAGCAATAAAAGCACGGAAATTCTGTATTTCAGTACTTCCAGCTGAGAAACTCATTTGCTTGGTGGCCAAGAACGACTTACACCTCCTGGGGCTACACACCTGCATGGTGCATGGAAATTCTTAGCTTCGCAATCAAAGTGAGCAGGAGCAAACTGAGAAGCCAAAGCTCACACAGATTTTGCCACCTAAATTTCCACACAAGTATGTTTCAAGTTGGGCTGCCTTAAGAGAAATGGGTGTTCACCGCCTAACAAAGGGGATGACGAAGATGAGAAGGGAAGTGATTACTTTAAAAGCCAGATAAGGTAATTTAAATCAGATTTGCTCACTTCTACTAAGTTGGTGTGACAGCAGAGTACACCTCCAAAACACACACATCAATTGGGAAAAACCAACACTATTATGTTCAACAGATGTTTTGGAGGCATTTGAAGAGGAGTAAGAAAAAAATGGAAAGAAAATAAAGTGTACAGGCAGGTGATTCTCATTTCTTTTTCATCCACCAGTCCAGCACAACACTGCAGGAAAGCATTAATCCAGGATCAGGACATACCAAAATAAAAGGCAGCAGAGACAGTAATGTGCTAGTTCTACCTTCACTCAGACTACATTTCATGAGCTTACAAAACATAGGAAGATATAAGAAAAAAACTCCAACACTGAGTATCATATATTCCTTCTCTGACGTAACCCATAGCACAAGTCTTTTATAAAAATGCAGAAAAATAAAAATCTTTAGTCAGTAGATATGTAGTTATCTTGCAGTGAGTTTTGCAGAGCTGCACCATTAACCTGGAACAACTACAGGTTATACACATAAGATACCTGTACTTGTCTAACTGTATTTTGATATCACTACATGAGCTATCCCCACAAACAACTTATGTAGAAATTTTCTTTATTTTAGTAGGCCATTTAAGCCAACATTTTTGCCTTCAAGCATGAGGACTGGCCCATTTCAACTTACAATTCAAGAGAAAGAAATCTTAACTTTTACATTCCCTTAAGGATTATTTCCCTCTTTCACTTACTTTCCCTAGTTTTCAAGTTGCTGTTCCCTTCCTCCCCTATTTGCTTGCCCTTCCTAATCTTCATTTAGAGAATCTTTCCTTTCTCCTCTCTGCAGTTCATCACTAATCCTGCTGTAGTTGCATAAGCAACGCTCTCCTCCCTCTACTGTCCTCTGCAAAATAGTCTATGCATCAGGCGCTGTAGAAAGGATAAAACAACGCAGATGCTCAAGTGAAAAAACTGTTTCTTAGTAGCTATCTTTCACAACGTCAGAGATGAGGAAGCCACTTATCATGCAAGTAAGACTCTCAAAATGCGAGTAGAAAAAACCAAGATTACATAGGGCCTAACCTCAAAAGAAGTCATCATCAGTAAAACTTATGCTGATTTAATGAGCATCTGGCTACATCTTAGTATTTCTGGATGTCTTAAAGATACTCCTAAAAGCAGACTCAATGAATCTGCTTTTCTAGAAAAATTATGGCTATTGCAGATTCTCAGCAGCTTTGGGGACAAAAAAAAAAGCCACACTGATTTCAAAAAAGTGGCAAAGATCCTTAGAAGGTGTAAGCCAAACTATGATTTTTTTTACTATATTTGAACAGACTACTATAAAGTGGATTCTATTTTAAGTCAGTACTTGGCATTGTCATAACAGACAAGATTCATAAATAGCCATATGTAACAGTTAAAGAAATTAGCTAAAAAAAAATAAAAAAGATTGGTCACCAAGATAAAATCTAATTAACTGATTTTCTCCCACACTGATACAATTTTTAAGAAACCAAGGGCATTCCACAGTCAGAATAAAGAACTAACTTTCATGGAAGCAGATATCTAACCAGGTTATTGTGATCTGTACAATTTGTACTGAATGGCATTATCTAGCAGACAGAATTTTATTGGTTGCATAAATAATGGAAAACGTACGAATTAACAGTAGTGCTATTAGCAAGTGTAGAAAACGGAAACCCTCAGCACAGGAAACATTCTTCCCTCCTATTATAATGATACACATAATCTAATACTAATAAAATAGTTAGATGTACTACTCCCTTCTTCTCAAAAATCTGTAAGTTCAGTTGCTTTAGTAGCTGCTGGAGACACAACTAAATGTTTGTTAGCTATAAGTTCAGGGCATAAGTAACCATGGATAATTTTTCCATTCCAGAGAGAGATGTACCATTTTTTATTTCAGCTAAACCTTCAGCAAAGCTATAACAGGAATTCACACTGTGTAACATCTAAAGAAGTTCACTGCAAAAAGCAAGGCATAGCTAATATTTCCATACTACAGAAAATCTAGTACATTGTCCCTATACTGCCAATGCACTCTCTCTTTTTGGTCAAATAACTTCTATTAACAACAAAGATAAATTTATCAGAAAAATATAGGTATCTCTTTGATAAAACCAAAGTGAAAATGAGTTAATTAAGACATTTTAAGGTGTAGCAGTGAAAAATTCATTAACTGTTCACTCTTATTTTTGAGAGCTAAACGATAGTCAAAGGAACTCAACACCTAACAAAGTAAAAAAAAAAACCTCCTCCCTAGAGTTTCTCAAACAGAAAAACCCCATACAATACCTATTCTAACAATAAAGCATTACAAATCTTCTGTAATAAGCAAGCAAATATTTAAACAAATTTACAAAATAATACTTTCTCCTGACCCTTTTAAATGCAGGCATATCAGCAAGCAAGATGCAGTTGTGTTGATCAATTTGCAAAAACAATGTTCACCCCACATTAAGCAATGATGACTAAGATTAAAAATGCAGAACAATACTGAGATTTTTACAAACATTTTTACAAGACTATGCAACAAATAATTTTTGTTTTCAGAACTGTTAATCCCTTAAGGAAGCAATAAGCGAGCAGCCATTCTTTCCTTACAGCACGTTATCAAACCATTAGTTATCAAACTATTTCAAATTCCACGATGGTAACTGACATTAAGGAAGTATGCAAACTATTAAAACATTAGTTTATGAAAAAACAGGCACCATCATTTTCTGAATATTTTAAATACAACGCAAAAGATACTGAATGAGTTTACATTTTCATCCATATTATTTCACACTATTAAATCAGAATCACAGTTGGAGTAAACGTAAAAAGAAACTGCAACATACCTGTGTGACCATGCTTTGAATATACGTGGTTGGATGCTGCTGCTTTTGTTGAACAGCACTCTCTATTGCTACTTTCGCTACAGTGCTTGGATCCGCTCCAGCTGGCACAGCAACCATAGTTGCACTGCAACCAGCATTGTTGGGGTCACTGATTGTAACAATTCTAACTCCTACTTTATTTGGAATTCCTGGAACAGTTTCCCTGTCATTATCCTCTGCTGGCCTCTTTACAGTTTTGCATTCTGCTGTGCCATTAGTGGACCGAACTTCGGATGATAGGGTAGACTGGGACACTTTAGGTCCTGAGTGTGGAACTGCTATGATTTGATGCCCCTGTATAACAGAGGTCGAAGATTGTGGTGAGACAACTACACTTGGGCGTTGCTGAGGCACATCTGAATTCAAACTTGAGGCTAGAGGTCCATTAGGTAAATCAGTGTTGGTACCACTAAGTTGCTGAGTTAACGGTTTTGCAGCCTCCTGTGTACCGCTTACAACAGGTGAACTACTCAAAGTTAATACAGGCCCATTAGAAATTCTTTCCCCTTGATCACCTTTGGCAGTATCTTGCTGCGTGGCATCCACATTCCCTTGCTGTTCCACTGATGATATCTCACCATTTCCTACATGATTGGAAGTTTTGTGATTTGGAATGTTTTTGCTCAAATGAGAACCATCTCCTTTATCAAAATCACAGATTCCATTAACTAGGGGCTTCTTCAAATCAGTTTTAATTTCCTCTGTGTCCGTTTGTTCCAAGTTCTGCTTTCCAGGAGCTCCGTTCTCACCCATTTCTAATGATGGCCCGTTACTGACTTGTGAGCACTGATTGGCCTCATTCTGAGTTTTCCCTGAGTTAGAAGGAGGTAGACTGGAGTCACTATACTTTCTCCCATTTAAAAGACTTCCCACCTGCATTTCATTTTCTTTTGCATCCCCATTGCTGGTGTTTGCAGCTCCTCTTCGACAGGAAGGATTCTCCATAACTTCAATTTTGCGTTCATGAATATGTAAACCTGTAGCTTCCTTTGCTTCTTCCTCCTTTTGGCAAATTATTTTATCACCTTTGAATGGGGGAGCAGCAGTACATGGTGATTGTCCAGCTGAAGGTGCTTGAGTAGCTGGAAGCGTTTGCACCTGAAGCCCAACTCCTGTCTGTGCTCCACTCACTGCAATTCCTGCTGGAGCAATGATTTGAGTTGCATTTCCCTGACTCACAGTTGCTGTAGCAAAACTCGTATTTGGCACAACTGTTATCGTAACCTGGTTGCCAGTTGTCCCTTGGAAAATAGTTGCTGGGCTGTTTGAGATCAACTGGCCTGGCAATATTTGCAAATTAGAAATGGGTACTGTCTGTACTGCCCCCTGGGGCTGGATTGCACCCGGGACTAGCTGAACATTTTGCTGACCAACCAGCAGCTGCTGAGCTGGGGACTGTCCTTGAACTCCATAACCAGGTGTCTGATAAACCACCTGAGGGCTAGGAGCTCTTGCATTGTTAGGTGGAGGAATCTGTGGAGCTGGGAGAATAAGCTTTCCCCCTGGAGTTGAGGGGCCTCGTTTTGGAAGGAGCAGTTGTTTTATCAGACTAGACTCACCAGAGTTAGGCTGGCCAACTCCAGTGTTAGCTTGTTGTGACTGAACTTGCATTTGTTGTACCTGTACCTGCTGCTGCGATGATGCTGGTGAATGTTGTTGCTGCTGCTGCTGCTGCTGTCTCTTTACAGAAAGCATCTGGCTGACAGTAGGAGGGGGTCCTTGTGACTGAGGAGTGGTAGATGAAGATGACATAACTGCAGGGACTTGATTATTTGTAACCGGACCTGGAGATGGTGAAGAAGATGGAGTAATGCTTGGCTGTCCTGTCAACTGGACAGTTTGACCAGCAGGAATAGAAGCTGGATTAGCAAGCACTATTTGATGAATGGCTGGTGCGTACGTTTGACCTTGCTGAGTTGGCTGGCTTACAATCACTACGCTTTGCTGGGATGGTGGTGGAGGCTGTTGCTGTGGCTGCATCGGCTGCTGTCCCACAGCAGGTGGGACTTGCTGAGATGGCAGAGGCTTTGGTGCAATATTCTGAAACCCCACCCTAGATGTTGGTGAGCTTTGTACACCTGCAATTGTAACCACTTGCCCAGCTGCTACTTGAAAATTTTGAACTGTAGTGGCAGAAACAATGTTAGATGCAGAGGTTGTGACATACTGCTGTGGTGCTATGATGACTGTATCTTGTTGCTGGTTGCCAGCAGAGGACTGCTGAGATGATGTCTGCCCAGTCTGTGATGTGCTGAGTAGCTGTTGACCCTGTGAAACTGCTGAACTGCACGCTGGTATGTTTTGTACTCTTCCAAATATATGACCCTGAGGTACAGCTTGCTGAATTACCGTAACAGGAGTGCCTGAAGGTATCTGTCCTGGTACCACAGCATGCAGTGGAGACTGCTGTTGAATTACAGGTTGGTGGTGAAGCAACGTCTGAGAACTAACAACAGTGACAGACGGCTGTTGTCCTGTAGTGCTGTAATTTTGACTAGAAGCTTGTGGTGCTCCTCCTACAGCAATAGCAGGAACTCCAGACTGGGGAACAGAGCTTTGTATAACTGCAGCCTTCACTACTTCACAGGATATTGGACCTTTACTCTGTATAACAGTCACTGGAGCATTTTGTTGCTGCTGAGTGTGAACAGAAGGATTCTGTGGAATCCTAGAAACAGTCTGTGCCACAGTATGAACACCTTGAATTGGAAAAGACATCTGTGTTGCTGTCAAAGTTGAAGATTGGTTAATAGGGGTCCTCTGATAGTGATTTCCTACGCTTGGTAGCCCATGTGGGATTCCTGACAAAATAAACACAGTAAAAATTTGAAATTGTTCCACAACACCTCAACACAACAAATTTCTCAAATAGCAAAGGCTTGAATTTGTAATTCTACATGAAGCAGTTTCTCTTCTCAGCTATACTGCACCTGAAGTAATGATGCAGCAACAGAAGCTTGTTTGCTGACTGACAAGTTTATGGGTTACATGTCAAATACTAGAATGGCATGTGAGCACATATTGCAGTATTATTCCTAACATTATTGAACAAAATCAGTCAAAACACAAGGCCCTGACTTAAAACACTTTCAATCTATTTTCAAAAGCTTATGTCTCTTAGTTCAGAATCAATGCAAAATACTTGACATTTAATTAATTTAAAAACCTGCTGGCGAAGGAGACGAAGACACGTCAGGAATTGAATCAACCCGGACAACTGGTGTAGATGAAGTTGATTGCTGCTGATAGTACATCTGGATGGGAAGTGGTATAGCTCTCCTTTTCACTCCTACCACATGTATATGTGCTTGACCATTGTTACTTGGATCTTCTACTCTCTTCACTGTATGATTTGGAAAGACAGTTCTGCCAAACACAACATACATCTATGTTAATAAACACAGTAACGCAACCCTCTTCAAATGTTTTTGTTTCAACTAACTACTGCACTCATGCCTGCGCCTTTGCAAGACAGCAGGATTCTCCAATAAGCATCTGAGTGCTCCTCCATTTTGGACTAACAAGTCCAGCAGATGGTTGGCCAACACCTCATACAGGCTAAGTGAAAACTGCAATACCTCCACAAAAGCTACTGGTAAAAAAATTAAAAGTACTATCAGCAGAGAAGGAACCCTACCAAATCTCCTAAAATAGAATTAAATAAACTCTAACCATTTGTTTCAAGTAAAATTCCCAAACTGGATGTCTTTCAAACTTGACTTGGTAGATCTTAATGAAATCTGAAGATACAGGTTAGTATTGAACACATAAAATTGATTTTTATCGTTGCATGAATTTTTGTCTTACCGAAGACATTTATAAAATCCAGTTGATGTTAGGATTCCCCCTCGAGCTAATTTACTACAGGTAGAGAGGTATTCAGAGTACATTTCAGCTCGAGAAACTGAGCAATCAAGATTCACCTCAAAATGCGCATTCAACCTGAAGATGAAAAAATAAACTATGAAGCAAAATACAGTGAGAGTACTTTTTAAAAGGCTACTAAAACACTTCTGTTTATCACAGACTTTTGAGATCTGATAAAAACATGGAAAACAGCATTTCAGTGTATAATCTTGCCAATGTTTGTTCCATACTTTGTCCTTCTTACTACTTGTCATTCAATACATGGGACTCCTAATATATTTAATCACTTTAGCATGCAACATCTTATTTACATACATACTATGCAAAATAATCTTTACATATAACTTTATTGTATATTCAGAACCAGAACCAAAAAATAACTCACTGTTTGATGATTGGTGACATCTCCCCACAGCTCTATTCTTACTTCTTCATTATTCTACTTAAGCAAAAGATGAACTGAATGCTAGCTAATTCTTTATCCAAAATTTCTATCAGAAGTCAACATTTGTATCAAACACAAGATTTTGCTAATTGATCTGATAAAGAAGTCTTACTCTAAAATACAAGTAAAACCAGAGGTAGAATAACAGTTTCAACACTGTCATTTTAATAGAGGTGGGAATGCAGGAGAGAGGATACAAGAGAGTACACACACAAACACACACTCCTGGAGTACCACACTACACAGACACCAAAACAATCCTTGAAGAACCTGTGCTGCCTAACATTTGACTTCCAGAGACAGAAAGTATTTGTATCTCCTACATATTCTCCACAGCCAGATCAACCAGCTCCCAACTAGGAAACTGCGAAAGGAGGAAACATTGTCCACCAGTTTAATTTTATTTCTTACAGATCCATTATTTTGACACAGAGACATGAGAATGGTTCAGCCCCAGCAGCAAGTGAAGGTAACAACTGTTACACAATGCTCATGTACAATTACCATAAGCTCAGACAGAAAAAACCACATTTTTTAACATAGTCAGAATTTCCTAGGTAGTGCTAGCACTCTCCTATGGAGAGTCTTACACTCGCAATGTGACTAGATAATTCAAAGAAGTAAATTATCCCATTCTTTTAAACTGTGTTCTCCCATAAACAGTAAAGAGCATATATAACGCAATTTGAGTTTCAATTTTATTTTTACAGATCACATTGTATAACAATGTCTCAATTACTGACATCACACTGTGTAACAGAAGCTCTAGGTATGAATTAGATTTGGCATATCAGACTAATGACTGTGCAGTTGCGTATGTCAGGCTGCCACACTATCGCTGGTACCAGCAAAGTGAAGATATTCAGTACTTACAATGGTGAAATCCGATCTGCAATTAGCACTTAGCTGTCACATGCACTTACTGTCACTTACCTTACAAGGACTCTTACTGAAGCTAAGCTGGCTAATAATATTTCCAGGAAGGACAGTTTAAATACCTTGCCTTTCTGTTGTTTCTAAGAGAGTAACATTACTAAATTCTACTGCTACAATTTATTCACTATCCCATTTCTCTCAACAGGAAGCAAAAGACTAAAATACACCATGAAAATTCATGTGAATGTAAGACACTCCACATTAGCACTGAAGAAAATGCTTGTGAGAGGCTGCTACTCCCGCTTTCAATTTGCATTATTGTTTTGGCAACACTGTAGTAAAGTAGAGTTTTCAGGATGAGATGTTAATTTTTATTTTTCACTATCTAATACTTACCAAAGACCAAAGAAAATCAAATACTAAATTTGACACCGACAGCTGCAGAAGTACAATTCTGATTTGACAGAATCAAAACTAAAGCAGATGTTCTAAATAATCCTGATATAATGCTCTATGGTTTGCTTCAGTTTTGTCTGTCATTTGATGTTATTCCCACAGCTGCAGCATGGTACCATATTTATTTCAACAGATGAAGCAGTTGAAACTTCTATTTTACATTTTATTCAGAGTGTAAAAATTCATCCTGCCTACAACTTTACTACTGAAAGCTAAATGTCTAATGCTGTTAAGAGGCAGAGAGATGGAAGCAGCAGAAGGTAACTGATAAACTCATCAAAAACTAGGCAGGTGAAAACAATTTATTCCACTTTTGGGGGAATCTCCACCTTAATTAAAAAGGCAGCCTAGAAAACTTAGTCTAGAGACTAACCTGCAGATCACTACATTACACTGAGGTGATTCCAACTTCAAGTATCCCCATTTAAATCTCTAAAAGGGAAATTTCTCAGTCTTTCTGCAGTACATAATAAATACTTTGCTGTGTGAAAGCATGGGTTGACCAACCCATCCATTGACCAGCAAGAATCTGCAACATTTCTCCAACACAATCAAAGCTTTGCTGGAAGTATAGAACTAAATCGTGACCAAAAGCAGTAAGCTTTGACAGATTCTACGCACTTTATATTGAGGGTCTTTGTCTGATCAGTAAGATAATTCATGAACATGTGATTTGTCAAGCAGAGGCGGGAGGGTCAATCAGGAACCAATTAACACAAATATTTGAAATGTGAGCAGATTTTCCTTAGTTAAACATTCCAGAAAGATCACCCTCAATCCACTAGAGAACCACAGGTAGAATAGGTTTTCCTTAAATATCTGGCAATGACAATATTAGTTCAAAGCAAGAGGGCTTGGATGGAAGAGATCTGACGTTCACAATGATCACAGGAGAGTTTTCTGATGCTTAGCTTCATAATTTGGTAATTCCTTTTACATTAGTGCAGTAATACAGCAACACATTACCAGGTGAAAACATTCATGAAAGACATAATGCTGCTTGGCAATTAAAAAAAAAGATTAATCAAGACCAGAGTTAAATATCAAATTAAATTCTATTCTAAGAGAGCAAACGACTTCTGACATCAATTGTTTACGACTGAATATTCCTTCTGGTTGAGTTTCTTCTTTCATACTTCTTCACAGCAATGATATAATGGTTTCACTTTATAATTTTCAGAAAAAAATAGCTTAATGGTAAAGAGGAACAGGCTAGAAAAATCTTTAACACATGAAGACAGGATTTTTTCTGTACTTTTCTCTTTCCTTAAAGTATCTGAATAGAAATGCAGACTTACCACTGACAAGCAAATTTCTCACTGTCTATTTCTACTATTCCTGGTGGTGGAGGAACATGTGGTGCTGTCCTAGAGCCTGTGGACAATCAGGGGAAGCAAAAGAAAAACTTTCTGAATTTTTGTTTTCCTAAATGACACAGGGCTAACTCCATGACTTTCACTGGTACAGTTTTCTCCTGTGTCTGTCAGCAAGGTTGTAACCAGCTAAGGCAAGTCACAAATGTGCAGTAAGCAGACTGCAGATGTACTACACAATGTATCCAAGTGAAGCAGGACCTGCTAAGGCCAAAGCTACCACTGAACTATAAACATGACACAAAAACACTTAGTGAGCATGACTGAAGAGTAGAACACTATTCCACAGTAACAGGCATAAATATACAGCAATTATTTTTCAAATTTCTAAATGGAAACGGATATAAAGAATGTTCTTGCAATATCACATCAACTCCTTCCATTCATCCCCTTAGTCACATACCTCTTACAACATTCTCACCATGTACCTGTACCCATTCTACAAACAGTACACTGAGACATGCTAGACACTCAGTGTCTGCTCTAACAGTTCTCTTTCTCCACCTCACATGCACTTTGTGTATACTTAGAATCACAGAAAAGTTTGGGTTGGAAGGCACCCTAAAGATAAGCTATTTCCAACTCCCCTGCCATGGGCAGGGACATCTCCCACTAGACCAGATTGCTCAGTGCCTCATCCAGTCTGGCCTTAAGCACTTCCAGGAAGGGGGCATTCACAATCACTTTCATTTATGACATCCTGAGTTGACAGAACCTGTCTCACTTTATGGAGAATGTAGGGGAAAAGGCAGCATCACTGCAACATGTCCTGAACACAGACCTTCTACCCCAAATCTCTATAAAATGGCCTAAGAGGCCTCCTTACCACAGAAGACATGGTGAGGATGGATATTTGAGGTGTGTGATATATATGTTACACTTCAGTATAAGACGAAGAACAGGGGGCACAGAAATACCTAATGTCATACTTGTATGTGATTTATTATTGAAAGCAGAATGAGATACATATTCTATTCCCCCTGTTAGCCATGCCATGAACTTTTAAAGCAGCAGTATTAAATCCCAAAATAAACCTGAAAAAATTAATCACAATTATAATTTGATTTACAATTACAGAAACTCTTTTTGAACTTCAAAACAACAGTTAAGATTTGGTTCACATTACTAGAAGCTGTTTAGCAGCTTCAACAGAAGCATGATTCTGTGTGTCTCATGCAATATATTACTGTCCAATCACACTCCCCATAAAACAAAATAAAATCAACTTTTAATTCTCTGCAAAACATGGAAACAATCTAGAATGGACACTTTATTTCCACTAAACAAATTAAACCAAGAGTTACATACCACTTGCAGTAAATTTTAAGCAACTGAGAAACACTTAAGATTCTTTTAAACCTTGTTTCATAACAGTTTTGCCTACCATAGCTTTATATTTGCTTTGTGAACAAGTATCTGAAAAAGATACTGCATGTTATCTACAATGTTATGTACATTAATAAAAGACCTAGAGAAAAAAATTATACATGCCATGTAGGAAATCTCGTGGAAGAGTATGTACTAACCTGGGACACCTGCTGCATGGGCCAGTGAAGAACCATGATCCATTACTGGTGGTCTGACATCAGGTACTCCTTGCTGGCTAATGCACTGATGTTCAATGAGTTTTACAGCAGTAAGAGCATCAGGTCCAAACATCTGGATGTCCATAGAAACCAGACATACTAATGTATCTAAAGTATTAAACGTAAAACCAGCAATGACATTAGGACAAGACAAACAAATGCTGCTGAAACATATTGATTTGCTTCAAAATTGCCATATGTTGAAAGGAAAAGAAACCCCTGCAGAATTTTAATTTTTTAAAACATATTTCATAGCATCAAAAAAACAAAACCAGAACAACACTTAGAAGTTTTCGTTTCCTTGGCTATTAACTGAATCAATTTCTTGAGGACACAAAGAATAAATTGCAGCATAAGTTCCTATTTTAATCCAGTGCTAAGCTACACGCACATACAAGCAAGTCACATTTAAAACCACTGAACATTGCCTATTCCCAAGTCTTTTTTCCTGCTTAAGTGAGAGTAATAGATTTTTGCTTCTCCCTTACCTATGCTCTTTTCTACTTTAGCAATCTTTGAGCAGGCCACTTCTCCCATTTCTGTAAGCATGTATAGCACCTCAAGTGCTGAGATTACAAGCAGCACATCTGGTAGCGTGAGATGACATATGATCTCTTTATAGGCTTCTTGATCCACATATTCACAAATTAAGACACCATTATCTTCAGCCTTACAAAGATTTGCCAAGATTTCCATGCCTGAACAACAAATACAAAATAGTTTTAAATTGCAGTAATTACAATTTTAATACAACAACAAAATAGCTAGAGATCTTACCTCTCATTTTTAAAAATCTATCCCTTGACATGAGGCATTTTGTAACAGTGTGAAACATTAGATGGGTAGTTTTGAAATCAACAGGATCCAAAAGAAGCTGATGAGAAAGACAAAAAAATATGTCTATGACTAACACTATGCATTGAGTGCTAATGGCTCAAATCCTTAAAATGGCATATATCAAAATAGAAGATTCAGAAGTTCTTAAATGCAGCACATGTAAATGTATTTTCTTTTCATAAAGAACCCTGTAAGCTTTTTATTGTAGCTAATATTTTGAACCCTGCTCCTATTCTGTTCTGAACTAACAGTCTAAGTTATATTTTCCAGTGCTCAGATTAAGGAAAATAACTTTCTAGGCAGTCAACAGTATACAAAAACATACTTTAATATCTAAAGAACAGAACTATAATAATGACAAACATCCCTTTTCCAAATGCTACTGCAATCATTCACCATGTTTCTATCCACTTCTGCTCCTCACAGGTCTCAGATATTGTATGTACCATCATTTCGTGTTTGAGAAAAGCTGGATACACAGTAAATGAAAATGCCTTCTTTTTTCAATATTCAGCAGTAGACCGATACTTCAAGTCTGATTCTCTGACACTACCCATTTTACTTAAATTATCTGTTGAAATACACAGTATATCTGAACACATCTAACTATAAAAACCATATATAATTTATCTGCACGGCGATATGACATACTGAAACAGCGCATTTTGTTATATTCAAACCTCTTTGTAAAGGATGCCTCGTGGATTCAGACACTATTATCAATGGATTATAAACAGCTTGCTGGTGTCCATTAAACACAGCTCTCTACTGCACCCTTCCTCAAACATACTGTAAGTCATGACTAAAAGTTGTAATTATAAAGAAGCCAGTGTACAGTCTACAGAATTTAACTTAATTTCCTTCTCTCTGTTAAACTAAATTGAAAGTTATGTACTATGAATATCTTTGTTTTTCTCTATACAGTCAGTCTTCTTCATGTGAATCTGTTTTAGCAAACTGACACATACAATCTGTATTTTTGTTTTGGCTCTGAATGCTTGTTTTCAAATTGCTCCTTACAAACTCAGAATAATTTATTTCATGCAGGGCAAAAAGCAATTAACTTAATTAGGACTAAAGAAATGCTTTTATCAAATTCTAACTTAATTGTGCTGAAGTGCATTACCTCTGCTGCAATATTTCCCAGCGTGTCAAGACCCAACTGCCGTAGAGAAATAAAGTGACTGTGAGCAGAGAGTAGCAGGAACCGAAGACAAGTACGATTAGCTGCCAGAAGTTTAACATTTCCCTCTTCAAAAGAAAGATTACGTAAAATCACTGCGATCTGAAGTACCCGCTGGCCTTCAATATCATTAATGCCCAATTTGCGAGGTGGATGAAATAAGGATTCCCAAATCCATTCTTCCGATGGAATATCTATAAAGAAAAGCAGACAAATTTTAGTCTTTTCTTCACTATGTTTACCAACAAGTATGTAATTAAGATTAGTCAATATGTCTCACCTTGAGATTTGCTTCTGTCAGAAATTAAGTCACGGACTTCAATATCCTCAACAATATCCTTCCAAAACTGAAGAAAAAATTGAAAACACAGATTTCTTTAAATACTTTTATTTCCATTGTGCTAAAATACTTTAAAAAGTACAAAAAGCATTGTTCTTAAGAAGTTGCCTTGTACATTGGTTTATCGAATAGCAGTCACACTTTTCACTCATGGGATGATATGCAAGATGTTTGCTATTTCAGATTAAGAAATTCTTTCAAGCACCATAAGCATACATTAATGATCAGCAAATACTAACACAGAACTACTCTGCTGAAGCTAATACTGAAACTATATGGATAGTTTTCCATTAATGGTTAGAAATTCCACAATTGCAAGTGGAGGGGAAAAAAAAAAAACAAACAGCTCATCCCTCCTCACCTCCTACAAACAGTGAACTCCGAAAGCAGAGGATGGTGACTCCCACTAGAATTACAACTATCACATTTCTATCTGGAAAGTCTTTTTCAAGCTTCTGCTACGTCTTCCACACCATCACAAATGGATGAAGAGAGTAGCAACAACCACCATCGCCAAAATCCTTTATAGTTATAAGCAAACAAAAATGAATTCTAGTCTGCTGGAGCAAAGTACTTCAATATATTTATGACCTGATCTGTAAATGTTTGTTATGTTGCCAGTCCTGTTGAACTTCAAGAATTAATCAAGGGATTAAGGTTTGCCAGCCAAGAAATAAAAACCCTCCTTGTGATACCTACATATATATTTTCATGTGCATATTATAACAAAAATATAAACATTCATTTGACTAATAATAAAAATGAATACATTCCTTTGACTAATGAAATACAGCGCCTGGTTTTGCTATGATCACAGAATAAAACCACAAATAAATCTGGATAAAGAGGGAAGGATGGGAAGTACAACCAGCTGAACAGCAGGAGATATTTTGCTATGCAAATGTAATTTCTAAATTACAGTATTTGTAAAAAGCTTGACAGTATTATTTTCCCAAAAAATAGAATACTATAGATTTTCTAAATTGGAAGGAAAAGAAATTTATTTTCCACTGCAGAGCTGCTAAATGACATCCAAGTACTTTTTAGAAAGCGGATTACTTGCACAGAAAGGATTATTACCTCATTTTAGCAAAAGACAGAACAGCCAGATAAAAGTCAAACTTATTGTATATGACAAACAATTTTTTCTAATTAATACAGAGGCTATCATCAAAAGCCACAGAAGGCAAAGGCATTCAAGTAAAATTTGTAGTATGTACTTCATTTTGAGCTCACTTGGCTTACAGAGGAGACTAAGGAGAAGGTTTCAGTCATTTTAAGTACATGGAAATACACTGCCTAGAAATTTACCAGTTAGTCCACACTTTGCTTTAGGATAGTTCCCTTCGGAAAAACAACACAGTAAGCCCTCTCATTTCACTGCTATTTCAAGGAGAAACCACTGTAGTTTTTAAAGCCTGAAAATATTTATCTGATTACACAACTAAAGTAACTTAATATCAAACATATCAAATAAATCACAGCACAATGTTAAAGCTCCTGTCACACATTCACGTTGAAACAGCATCATCACATTATGCTAGCTGAATACACCAATAATCCACTTGCCATCACTTAAGTGCATAGCCCAAAATGAAACATTTAAAGTCTTACTTGAGTAAATATAAATTCCAAGTAATATAAAGCCATAATAAGTTTGGGGTTTTTTTCTATATGGAAGACACATCAGCCTAGATTTGTTTCCAAAGAGACAGAAAATGAGTATTTAAGTTTTTTGCAGATGAAGACACAACAGTCTCTTCTTAAAGTAATACCTTGAGGTACCATAGCTAAAGATGAAGAAAGGAATACCTTGCCAGAATACTATGCATTCAACTAAAACTCTGTGAATAAAAACAGATCCATGCTAGTTAGTTGAACAAGTGATAAACTCCCACTTTCCTAAAGCAGTAGTTTGCTCTGATGAAATAATCTTTTCTGAAAAGAATAGAACATGGTTCCTGTCTCCAAGTTAAAATGAGATACACACAGGCAACAAAGTTTACTTACACAGCCCTCTTATTCTTCAAATCGTTTCATTATACAAGTCATGCTGTGAACACAAGAAGCTAACCACTCCAACTAGACAGATTTTGCCTCAGAAGTACCTAGAGTCCTGTTACTTATGTAAAGCACACCAGAATAACGTGCATCCCCCACAGCCTCAGTACCTCCAAGTCCTAGAGAGCTGAAAACCCTCTCAAAAGCAATAAGGAAGAAAATCTGCAGGTTGGGACATGAATATGTGGACAACAGAACTTCAAAAATGACAATTAAGGAAACCAGGTATCTTCTTTCACTTGAATGTCTATTTCTACGTGAAGAACCGTGAATAGTAATGCTCACAAAACACACTGCTTTACCTGCAGGAGTGTCCAAAAGGTTTTGCCTGCTCAAAACTAAGGGACTGCAATCCCAAAGCCAGCACATAATTGGTGTTTCTACAACTGCAAAATGCCAAACACAGCAGCAAAACAGGCTTCTTTTACTGGCTTTGCAGATTTCAAACATTCTGTAGAAGCTCAAGTGGCATCACCAAAGAACTCAGAAATACTATCCAAAAGATAGTATCACAAAAAACCTCAGAAATATTGTTCTCCACTCTTCATTAAACAAGCAAGCAACTCAAACTGCTTATCAGTAAGTGATGTGCTCAGAAACCCAAGCAGCTAAGACACAAACTATTGTGTATGGCATTTCAATGCATACATGACATTTAATATATCTTTAGAGATGCACTGCTAACTATAAAGGAGTCAGGATTTACTAGGACTTCAGCTGTTGACAAGCATGTTGCAACAACGAACATACAGGTAAGTAGGTTCTAGGCTTTACCACAGATATAGCTGAGGTGAATTCCTAGCCAAGGAAAGAGATATTTGCCTCTAATTATTTAAAAGACAGAACAACATTCCATTTGATTCTGTCAAGCTGTCTTCTAGCAGCAACCACTACATAGAAGAGCTGACCATATTCCTCAGAAAAATTACTATTCCATTCAGGGAAAAAGAAACAGCTTGAAGCAGTGCTCTTGTGCATTGCATGGACAGTTATGTAAAGAATTTTAAGAAGCGCAGTCAGCCTGTCCTATGACAATCACATTTTGCAACCAAATTACCAGGCACAAAATCTAATTGTCCAAACATTCTTAAAAATGTCAGATTTTTTTAAGAGATGCTACAACAAACAGGTTTCACCTGACCCAATGCAAAAAAAGAATGCAGAGTCAACAGCAAATGTGCATTCTACATCACACACTCAGAGGACTTAAAAAAACCCAAACTGGATCCCAGGACATTTAAGACATCTCCAGAAATAAGGAATGAAGCAAAGTCCTTTATAAGAGTTTTAGAAAGATAAATTGTGCTTTTTGTTCCTTAACTGGAATGATTAATCTTGTTAATTACAAAATCCATTATAACACATTAGAAAAATAAAAGAAATGCACCTAGTCCTGAAAGTTACCCACTGTGATTCTGGTGCAACACAAAACATTTCCAGATCTCAGATAAGTTTTCACTCTGGAATCACATGTCCTCACAATAAATGAATAAACTCACTAAGCAGTTCCTCCACAGCACTGTCATAACCTTACATGATCTCAGTCTTCTACTTGTGAATAAAGGGCTTCAGATGTCTTACACTCAGAATGAATCTGCAGCCTTTACCCCTTTTCTTAAACAAGGAAAGAGGTGGCTTGAATTGACTTCCTACTAAATTTTTCTGCACAAAAATTTCACTGTTCTCAATTCATTCAACATTTGTTTCCTGCCTAAGCAGGAAAGATCCTTGAGAAGGATGGGAACAGGCAGAAGAAGAACAAGGTGGAAAACAGAGAACCCACATACAGTATTTGCAATCCGTTACAAGAGGACAAGGTGAAACAGGACAACATTTTTGGAAAGGAAAAAGATTAATTAAACCAAGCTTTCTGGGCATTCCATTGAAAAAATGTACCTGCATCAAAGGCAGGAAGAAACAAAATATCAGTTTAGCATCAGAAGCGGTTATTCCCTACTATAAACTATAGATAACTGCAATTTGATACTACATAACAGAAATGAACAAGCAAAGATGAAAAAGCAAAGCACTTCATTAATAGATATGCCTATATATACGTATTTTAGATCATGATAGAATATTAAGAATAGGAATATAAAACTAAACCTTAGAATTAAACAAACAGTGCTTGACTACATGACAGTGAGATGCTAAGTTTTAATGGGCAAAGAACAAGAAAGCCATGTTCCTTCGGAATGAGATGCACAGAACTCAGCTGAAATCAGATTAACTGAATCTCTTCTCACAAAAACAGACATTTAAACCCACAGATAGTGTAATCCCACAATGACCATGACTACTTTTTGTCTAAAAGAATACAAAAGCTACTGGAGTCAAGTCAGATTTACAGATCACAGGATACATAAGAAAGGTGATACCACATACGTAAAAGTAGAATGATTTCAAGTTAGAGAATAGCAGAATACAAAATCAAATTATTGGTGCTGAAATGATTGACAAATTCTTATTGATAAATACAAAACTCAAGAGCTGACTGAACAGCCAACAACCAGCAGTTATTACAGAAATATTTAAGGGTGGAAGAGATACTAATGGTGATACTACATCACCATTTTACTGAGCAAAGCTACAGTAGAATGTAGAAAAAATGTGAAGAAAAACATATGGCTTTTTTTCTTTACAGAAAACTAATTTTAAAATACTAATATGGTGCAGAGACTAAAAATTGAGTCAAGCTTATTTTAAACAAGCATTAAAAACTTCCACAAAACTTTCTAGTCTAAATACATAATTTGTAATTAACCCAGATGCCTGCATAAAAACACTGAAATACAGAAACCAGAACACCTATATAAAATCCAGAGTTCCAAGTTCTTCTTCAATAAACAAAAGAAAATGCCTGGAAAAAAAAATTAGTAAGAACAGATACATAGATAAAATGTTAAATATTCTGAACGGCTCATAGATCCTTTGGTATTTGTTTCACTGCATTTGAAAAGCTATTTTCAGGTAACAAAGGTTAGGAGCTAAGTTTTTAATGAAACAGAAATACCAACAAACTGATACTCAATTCCCAAGAATCCAGGTTTATTGTCTCTGTGAATCCTAGATTTAACCCTGAGAATTCTCAGAACAGCTTAAAGACTTCAAGTATTTCTCACCCATCCCCACTGCCCAATCCCAAAACTCCAGCACATGAAGTTTACCCCACACTAGGGTTTGAGGGTGAAGCTTTCCAATTTAGGAAAATTTCTATCAATCCAATTCCCGTTAATTTAGAATTCACATGCTTAAAGAAACAGCTTTCCCTACCCCACCTTCTTATGAATCTATAAAATTCATGTGCTTGTGCCCTCACTAATCTTTAGCTCCTAATTCTGCATTTTTCCTCTCCCATTTAAAAAAAATATTTTCTGTTCAACTTTTTATTCAATCTTCAAATTAGAAATTCCTAATTTGTGGGCATTATAGTAGAGAAACAGACTTACAATAGAAAGATAACCTTACAATGTCAAGACACAAACAATCAGCAGCAAAATAAACTAAAAAAGGATTTTTTTAAAATAAATCTGTGAAAAGTGAGAGGTGCATTCAACAGCCACTCTACTAATCTTAAGAATGTAAAAGCAAGTTTAAAAAAAGATACACCATCTCTTCCATGCCTGTTAAACATGGCTCTCCTCATGTCATGAAGCTCCCCACAGTCTATTCCTAAGTTCTGTTTTGACACAGCCACAGCTGGAATATAAAATAAATTACTTCCAGCAGTAGGGCCAAACAAATGCTTGAAGTAAGATGTTCTGAAGAAACTGGATTGTTTGCATTCAAGATATTTTTAGAAGTAGTGCTACTTTCCGAGATGCTTTCAGCAGTATTTCTCTACTACATTCAGGTTATAATGTTCAAAAACAGATTCTGGAGAGAATCCAAGTTACAGTGGTTCTACTTAACACTTCATTACAAACTTTTATCAGAACCATCTGTCCTTACCTATCACAATCACTAAAATTTATGTAATTCATGCACACGTAATAAATCAGGATTCCCTGTGATTTTAATGTTTACAGATCTAGAGGCAGCCTTTGTTGCTGCTCTAGATCAGCAACAGTCTGTGACAGTTCAGGTTGAAGTCAACAGAGAAGTGGTACATGCTTTAAAGAAAATTAAAAAAAAAACAAAACCACCACCACCACAAAAAAAGCCAAACTGAAATAACTTACAGTACTTCTGGAAAAATGAGACAAAGATTATGAGCATTATTTTTTTATGCTTACTTTCAGTACATATGAATTTCTACTACCACGTTTATATAATAACAAGTATGAGAATTTACTTATTTTCTTTTTCCTTAACTCTACTTAAAACATTTTATTTAGGGAATCTCTTCAATTGTATTTCAGGAATGCTTACCATTTAACTCACAGTGCTATGGTCCAACTTGTCCCAAAATTAAGTATACATAAAAATAAACTGAAAGACACAGGGAAAAAGCTCCTAACTAGTATTTCTGTAATACTAGTAAGGCATTTCAGTATATGAGAATTAAGAAATTGAGCAGAAACCTGGCTATGAGTTCACAAGAATCTCAGCAGCTTATGTCTCCACATTTTTACTTACAGTTATAAAAAATTATTTTAACTAAATTTTTCTATTTTAGCCACATAAATAATCATATGAAATTCAGTTTAAAGGAAACTATGTACCAAAGCAATTAAGCTGAAATGTTAGATCTCTTTCACCTATAATACCTGTTACATTCTTATTTACCTCAAAATGCTCACCGAGAATAAAAAGAAAGCATTCATAGGACAAAAATTTACTTATATTTTTATCTCATTTCATTATTTGTACAGTAGATCTTGCCCTCTAGTGGAAAAATAAAAAAGCCTTGTGCAAAAATAGTTAGATGAAAAAACAGTAACATTGCTAAGTTAGTTAAATTTGTCCTATGATTCTTATATTACAGACTTAATTTTCATAATCCAGAATGTTTCTTCACTCATGACAGACTTTTTTTTCCTAAAAATTAACCCCAAAAACCCAGCATTGTTTTCTCTTGCTAAACATGTTGTCCAGTTTTCCACACACATTAACTTCATTATAGAATAAACATGTAACTTTTCATACTGAAGTTCTTCCTCCTTATCCAACATCTTATGACAGTGTCTCATAATCAAAGGAGTAAAGGTGGTAGTAAGTAAATAGACTAGTATATATTATAATTTATTTTAGAGGATTTAATACCTGCTACATGCAGCTTAAAATTTTAATAATTTTTAAATTACCTTAACAAAATCTCTATCAGTTTTCTCCTTCCACTCTTCTCCAAATACAGCAGAAAACGAACCTAAAGCTTAAAGCATAAAAAGTAGAATTTAGTAAAATAAATTGAAAAATCAACAATTTGTTTGATTTTTACTAATACATAAAGCAAGTAAAGATTCAATGCTATAGGCACTCTCAGGATTACTTTTTCATTTAAAATATCTTGTCTAAATTGCACAAGCCAACTGAAATGACTATAGTTATTGTAAAACCTAGAGTAGCAGTTAATTAAGTCTAAACTGAGAATATGTAGTCCATTAAAAAAAAGGACTAGTTTGTGAATCCTTTAGAATACACATGGGAAGCTTTTCCATAACACTTTTCCTGCAGACAGGATGACTGATCAATTTTCAACCTCACATCAACTGATTTCCATGCTCACAGAGAAAGCTGTAAACGCTATTTTGGTAATTAAACAAAATCCTACTAGCATTTTCTAAAAACCTTAAAAGTAGCAGTGAGATTTTGACAGCACTCAATTGAAAGTCAATATTTAACCAGTGGTATAATGGATGTTCTTGGATGTTTGGTTAAGCCACCACCACAAATTACTCCTTGAAAGCAGTGAAGACTCTGTCAATAACTCAATACAAAAAGAAACTGTCTTGCCACAGCTATGTAATGAAACAATAACACATTTAAGTTTACTTACACATTTTCATTCTTAATGCTTTACTGTTTTGAGTAAAATGCTATAAATCTCAGTGTCAAGACCACACTAGCTTTCAGATCACAGAATCCAAATGAAGGCCCAAAGCCACACAAACTGAAATTACTGTGTAACCATCACAACCCTAAGGCTGCATTTTTCCATGCAGCATTGTCATATCAAATTTTATGAGGTAGGGAGAAGTGAATAAAAAGTTGAGGACCTATTTTTCTTGTTACCTAGAAACAGAGCATTATAAATACTAAGAATGATAAACTCTTAATGACAGACAAGCCAAATCTAAACCTCACTAATCAGCTAAAATTTATTTACACCTGAATTCACCGTGACAGTATTTTCATACTACCAAAATTTTCTAATTACAGATTTCATTTAATCCCCAAACCTGTCAGATTTACTTTTATTACTTATAATACAAAAGCATGCAAGCATTTCAAACTGAAGCTTCTATCTTCAAAAATATGTAAACACACCTTTTCTTTCTTTCCCACTTGTCCCAATCAGTGCTACTAATGCTGCTAAGAAACTCCCTGGATTAATCCAGAAGATAAAATCAGGTAAAATAAAAATGAAGTCTTCCCAAGGAATGGAAAAAGCAAGCCCATTTACATGCTTGTCATTCCTTCTGGCTTAAACTCAAATTTTTTTCAGTACTAGAAATACTAATACAGACCATTTATGGAACAAGCCTGTGCTCTGACTCCAAATAGGTCTACCTTTGCAACATCCAAAAAAACACAGGAAACCCCATGAAATAGAAATACAAAAGTTATTAAGTCTGTAAAGTTCCTTTAAAAAAACCAAGGGAATGGCAAAAGTAGAATCTAAAGAGTAAGCATCCTGGAATTGCTAATCACTTTAGCTTGCTTTCAAATATTTTTTACTTGAAAATTCCTGTGACTGGGCTAGATGCAAATATTGAATGACCGAGAACTAACAGCAGCCTTTGGAGATGAGTACAACACTAAAAACATCAGAGAAAATGGAGAACATTAAAGTGATACTGGGGAGGGGAAATAACAAATCATTACACAAAAATGTTAGCAAATGAAAACCAAGCAGCCGAAATCTAACAGTATACACTATCTAACTCTGATTCAGCCCCAAAACGTTAAAAGGATACTGTATTATATCTCAGCTTACATACACAAAGCTGTTTTATACTCAAACAGCTAAGACCAACTGTACTAGCAAATTTAAATACAATTAGCTGGAAAAGTTAGAGCAATTTCTTATAGTGGCAATTTCTGAAATTCAGTGTTAAAAAAATATCAGCACATCAAAGCAGTAAATATTCTCTCCCCACCACCACAAGATGGGAGCTTTATGATTTTAGCACAGTTTCATTTAACTTCTTTTTGTTCTCACCTCTCTTCAACAAAAAGACAAACAAGAAACTAACAAGGAACAACTCGACCCAGAGGTCACACTAAGGAAGTACAAAGACTTTATTCCACATATTGAAGTATTTTGATAGAACACACTCTCTTTTACATTTTATATGCTAACATAAGTAATCCTGAAAGTCAGGTTAAGAGTTTTATCCCTTCACAGCTTTGTACTCTGAATTTCACTACAGTGAACATCTAGTGAAGCAGAAGGATAAAATCTTAGTGGGTCATTTTTTTTCTTTATCAATTTCTGAATTTGTGACTGCTACTAGAAAAGTATTATGAAATGTCAGCATGGTCCTAAGGATTCAGGAAAAAGCAATAGTATACAAGTAGATGGAAATACAAAGCTATAAGTTTGAGAATCTTGAACAATTAGACTATATTCTAACATGTCACTAAACTGTTAAAATACCACTGTCTTGAGTAGCCTAAGTGTTTGTAATGTCTGATAAAAACCTCTGTGAACATGGTGAAGAGAAAAGCTAAATCTAAATAAATTACAGTGCAATAAATTACAAACATTTTAATTATCAAGATTTGTGAATGATGCTTAAGCATGTCTTGACTCTGTTGCCAAAACATGGTTATATACTTACTGTCATCGAACACCCCAGCATTTGCAAGCAGTAAAGTGATGATTTTAGGGTCCTTTTCAAGCTGCATGACATGCTTGCTTTCATTTGAAAGAAGAGTACATACATTAATTGCAAAGTCCACTTCATTTGGGAGTCCAGATAACAGTGAAAGCACCAATTTATTATAGTCATTTGGTGAGTTAAAGTCCATAGACAGCCCATAACTCTGACGAAGGTAATCTAAGTGAGGAAAAAAAAACCAAAAATTTTTCACAGCTAAGATAATGAACATCTGGATCACACACACTAGGCAATAACACACAAGAATTCTGTTATTTAAGAAAAGTTTAGTATTAAGGCACTGTGAGTTTTAACAGAATCAAATTTATTCTTTTCCATTAGTCTTTGGCACTTAGCTGTGTGCCTTTCTAGTTACATATTAATTCCTTCATCATCTCCACAGTGAAATAATAAAGTATGGTCCCCTATACTTTTGAAATACTTTCAAAATACAAACTTTAATTAAAGCACAATAGAATTTTAATACAACCCGAAGTCACTTGCTACACATCCATTCCACAGACTTCATTAGTTTCTGATTTGTTTACTGGTTCAAGATTGATACTTTGGTCTCTAATGTAGAGTGGCGTTGATTCTGGCTTCTCACACATGTACTTCAAATCCACAGATTTTAAAGGTTAGTTTTAGCTCTGTAGAGATATGACTGATGTGACAGCAGCACAATTTGTGAATTTTAAGGTACATTTTTTCAAGACAAGTAACCACTTTGCATTTCTGATTACGAAGAAACACTTCTAAAGAAGAGAAATAGGTTATTAGTTCTCATATTTATTCTGTTATGGTTCACCACTGCAAGTTTTTCCAGTGTATTAAATTAATAAATTGAGTAAGCTACAGACTTAATGGTCTAAATAATATTGTAAATTTATCTACACACTATTTCTGTAGTGTGGTCAAATGTATATTTTGAAGGGGAAAAAAGGACTTTTTTTCAAAAATTTACCTGACACACTGTGTTGCTGGTAGTTGTAAGAAGTTGGAATTGCACCAATAGGAAGTTGTGGCTTTGGATTGCCTGGTTGTACCTCATCATCCTCTTCTCCAAAATGATGGACTTTTTCATATTTTTCTAGATAACTGGAGTTAAAAAAAAAAAGGTATACATATATAATGCAAATAAACTCTTCATAACCAAGAGCCAAATTATGTCATGACCAGAACGCTGCCTAAATTTCCAAACTTACATCGTGCTGAAAAACTGACAATATCAAGCCAACTAGAACAATAATAAAATTACTGCACAATCAAGAAATAGTTTATGATGTTTATCTTCTTCCTTGTGTATGTCCAAATACGTCCAAAATCCTTCATATATGAGAGGAAAAAAAATAATCAAGCTTTTAGTATGACTTTTAGACACTGAAGTCATTAACCCAAGACGAAACAAAAACTTAAAGAAAACAGTATTCTTATTGACCTACATTAAATTAGTAATTATTTAATGAAGGCAGATAATAGTACCATAACCACACTTCTTAAATGTTAGCAAATGTATTTTTGGTCAATAAAATGGTATATCCCAGAAAAAAGGAAACATATTCAGAGTAAAACACATCATAGTGTACTGTATCAAATACAATCCCTAGCTTCTGTATCACGGAAGTCAATTCTTAACACATGAGCCAAGATACTAATTCAAGGGGGGGAAACAAAAAAATAGCACAACTCCCTTCTAAGCAATTTATTTTTTTAATATAAATGGTAATTTAGAAAGCCTGATCTAAGTATTTGGGTAACTGCTTTATTCTTTTATATCCTCCTTTAATTTTATCAGAATCAATATCACAGCTTCATTCTGTTTTAGTATCTGCTTTCAGCTATTCAAACTTGATTTTTTGTAAAATATTATTTCCTCTCACTATCAATGAACTGTTATGCACACTATAAATGAAGATGCTATGATTAGATATGACAATTTCGTAGCCAAACATTCAAGCATAGTCAAAAAATGAATGCCTCCATGATAACACCGCATGCAATCTTATGTGTCCCATGACTATACACATTCTAAAGCATATTGCTACTGATTTCTCTAAGTAACTGTGTAGATACCCTAAGAAAACTACAAGCCCAAAGTTTATTGTAATAAAATACACCGTGAAAGCTATAAAACCATGAGTTTCAGTCATCTAGAAAGTATATTATGCTTCCAGCAACAGAAGCGTTTATTTAAGGCTCATTGTTTGCACGCCTACATGCAGCCTAGCATCTCTCCTCTACTCAGATCATTCTGAACCCAGAAAATACAGTAGAATATATGAACTGAAAAATACCAGTAGATAACATATCCTAACAGGCTAAACTCCTTTTTGGTATACGTTAGTAAGTGGTATTTTAAGATGAAATCAATAGTGGCTTCTAAAATCCTGAGGTAAAAATAGTTGTGCAAGATCCTGAACTATACAGAAGTGTAACAGTATGTAGGATCACACCGTTTCCAATTTACCCTTCTAATTTACCAATTTACCCAACTAAAATCCTTCTAGTTAAAACACAGCTCACTACGAAAGTGAGCAGCATTTATTTGTTTGTCTTTCAAACAGGTCAGTAGATCACTGAAACTGTCATCATGGCTGTCACTGAGTTGAAAGGAAATCCAAAAATTCAGAACTCATCTTCCCTACACATGCAAACATGTGCTTTGCTTTGTACTCTCAGGAGATACATCAGAAGTTGTTTGACTTGAGGAAAAGACATCAAGGAAAAGATATTGCATTCATAATGTCCTGCATCAGGTTACCCAGGTCTATGCTTAAGTCCAATCAAGCTAAACAGAGTCTACACTAATGTGTGTTTATGATCAAGACCCAAAGAAGGCATAGCCCAGAGACAGCTTGACCTTCCCTTCTTCCCACCATCTAGTCTCTCACTCTTAAGAGACCTCATTTAGCAAACAAAGGATTCTCAGGTGGCTTTCCACTCATTTTTTCAACTGAAGAGGGGTCAGATGAATATTAGTGCTGTGTAGGAGAAACAGCTGTGCACAGCTGAGAACAGCAAGAAAATTATGAACAAGTTTTATTTCTACACTGACAGAAGCTACAGTGCCTTAATTTGTCTAATGGGACTTTGTAAGTGCTGTGGCTACAACCAATTTCCTCGTATTTGTTGGTTAGAGTCAAAGCTTAAGCTTAACATAAAATACTTTAATTATTAAGTGTAGGATTTCGTAAGAATAAATCAATGAAGTAAAAAGCTTTATACAGAAAAACACATAGTACTCAATATAGTCTATGAATTTACTGCCATTTTTCTAGACTTGCTTCTTTAAGCAAATCTACACATAGCTATTCAAGCATTTTTTTTAATGCTCATGTGATGCCTCATGTAATGCCTTATATATCATAAAATCATCCATATTGTTCCATAATTTAAAATACAAATACTGGACCTTGTGCATTTTATTAGAGCTGAAGAATATTAATATCCTAGATACGCTTATCTGGTAATTACTGCTGTATTAAAATGTGTTAAAACAGTTCTGTGAAACACAAAGTCTGAAGTTTCAAAATGTAGTTTCTTTCTTCACTCTCTGAAACCAAGCAAACACTGTCTCCCACTCAGTTTAAGTAGTTTTGGCAGTGGAGGGAGAAACATTCTATGTAAAAATTAAAAGACTTCTGCAAAATGAAACAGTTCTAATGCTGTTCAGTGTTGACAACTCTTACAAGTGCCTTAGCTAGTATTTCATATGAAATCAGGAATTAAATCAACCTTATGTAATGATCTGATAAAGCTTCACTTTCATAAATTCTCATTTCTTTTGGTTGTTGTTGAATTTACTGAAAAAACACCTCTTCAAAAAACAGCACCTCTTTCCTATCCTGTCATCAAAGAACACTCCCTATCTTTCCAAACTAATCAAGCTTGCTTGCTTGATTAGGGAAGAAAAACAAAAAAACAATAGAACTAATAAAAAAAAAAAAAGCTCTTAACAATCCCAAAGCATCAGTCACAGAAACCTCTAACAAATCACAAGACAAATAGAATGCCTTTCCCCACTACTAAAACTTAAGATCCTTCTAGTTTAGAGAGATGTCACTCTGTTTCTGAATCCACTGAGTTTAAAGCACTGTCTGACTCAATTTCAGATATAATAACCAGACTGTACTAGATTGCTTCACTATGATTACTTTATGCTGTGTAAGAACTGACTGTGTACAGACAGCTGTACAGACCCCCAAAATCCAAACCCTCCTTTTGTTTCTTGGAGAGAGAATGCATGACCTGGAATTTCAGCACAGAGAAGTAGCTTTGTAAATTAGCTTGTAAATGAGCTTTGCTAGTCTTAAATTTTAATCTTACCAGGCTGGCACACAGCTACTACACAAACAACGGAAGAGTTATCATAAAGACAAGTCTTGCTCTAAAGGTACAAGGAATTTAAGAAAAACAAATGGAGTTTATGGAATTTTTCTATCACTGAAAAACAGTTGTTCAAAAGCTCATAAATCCTAACCAGCTAAAAGCTAATTTGATGTTTTGAAAAACAAGTTAAACCTGTAGTTATAGACTAGAAATTCATATTTGGATCACAGGAAAAGGTTTTTAGGACTTAAAAATGCTTCCTTAATTTAGCAAAGTCACAGGCAGTTCTCAATCTTTCAATTTCAATGTCAAGTGAACTAATAGGTCATGGAAGAGAAAGATGCAGCTAATGTATTAAAAAAACCCAAAAACCTAGAGGAACTAAAAGGAAGGATGAGAACAAAAGTACTAATGAAACTATATCCAAAAACATCTGGAAAAAAAAGTATTTTGTCGAAGTCTTGGTGAGAAAAAGAGAACATACACTTCTGCACATATGCTGAAAGGTCAGCACCACTAGCATGGTTTCCTGAATTGCTGTTAGGCCAGAATTAAAAATATTTTAGAAACTGAAGCACAATGAAATTCAGTGGCAACTTATTCCCAGTCTCTTTGAGCTTGGATCACACATGTACTCTTAGTGAATTAACTTACAATTAAAACAAAACCCAAACAAAAAAACCCCAAAACCCTAAAATTATACCCCCTGAAAACCTATAAACAATAACAAAAACCCAAACAACCCATTAAAACACGCACAGATCTGGTGATTAGCTACAGGATATACAACTGAAATGTACTGAAATATGTGAAAATGCATGGGCAATCAGAACCATGTCAAGGCTGGCTACACTTTTTGAAAGGCAAATTATTACAATGCTTTTGAAAAAATTGGTGTTCCTTTAAAGAATCCTTGCATTGGAAATCAAAAGATAATATGCCTTTGAAAATCAAATTCACATATTACATTCTGTTCCTGTGACAAAATTTCAGTGAGTTATTTTGCTTCAGGCTTGTTTTCAGATATTTGTGAAAAAATTCTACTAAAGGAAGTCTACACTAGGTACAGCTAGTGGCATATAGAATATACAGTGGCTCTGAATGGGTTTATATTATACTGCAGGCTCTTCAGATAAGGTCTGAGGGAAATTTCTGTACTTTTTGAGTCTGCTTCTCACAGAAACTGAAAACCTTAAAAAAAAAAAGGGACTCTTCGATCAAGGTCTCTCACTGCAGATTTAGAGAGAGCAACACACATCCCCTTTTAGATTTGCCAGTCTATTTTATGTATTAGTATAAAACAGTATTTTGCCTTTCTATATTAGGACAGTAATTTTGCCAAATGTATATTAAGCAAATGCCTGTCAAAAGAGTGAAGACAGCATCAACTATCACAGTCCAACTACCAACTCCTTATCTTTGTATTTATCTGAAGGAAAAGCAAAGTACTATTCCTACAAGAGCTCTCTACCTGAATCTTTCTTCTAACTTGCAACTGTCTTTTTGTCAGCATTATTAGCCAATGACTGACAACAGGAGCTTGCAACAATTCTTTTCGCTTCAACAGCTTCCACTATGAAGCAAGACAGACATGCTCTTCCTGCTCATTCTCTTGCATCCCCTCTCCCCATCTGCAATCCTATCAACAACAACATCCTAGATAATGAGACGAAATCCTTACTGTAATCAGGATTTGACACTACTCCATATTCCAATTTGTGTTACCTTAACTGTGAATCATTGCATACTGTCAGCCTCTAATTTGGCATTTGTCTTGCACTGATTTGAAAGACTAAGTAATTTCAGGTTGGGAATGATACATCAAATCTAAAATTTTCACAACAGGGGCCCATGCTTCAGTTAAGTAATAGAGTAAGTTAAGTAAAATACTGTATGCAGAAGGGAAAAACAATAATTAAAAGCTACATATTATTGCAAGATTTTGAACCTTAAAATCCAAATACTTGTTAGGCTCCTGATAATGTTGCTTGAAAATACAGGCAGGACACTGCTACTTGCACTAACATATGGTTTACCCAGCTGGATGCCTAACTTTACAGAAGACAACTCATGATCTTGTGCAGTAGTTTCAAAAAGCTACCAGCTTTATCAGACAATTCATTATAGACTATACCATCAGTCTATGCCTGTTACAGTTACTAGAAAATCTGATCCACTTATGAATCCAAAAAGGCAGGCTGCTATCACCCAACAAACTTTCTCAGCAGGGCCAAAATGCATATAGCTCAACTCTCCTGCTGCTAGTGCAGACAGGAGAGACTGAAGCTACTGTCTACAATGAAACTCCTGTCCACACCCTTAAGAAAGCTACTGCTGCAGCTGTCCCAAGTAACGTCTAACTGAATTTTGTTCACCTCATAGATGTGTGCTTACAAAACCCCTGTCCCAAGAATTTACTGGTTCCTGGAAACTTTACAACCTGCTTCAAGGCTGTGCGCAAATTTTAGCATATGCCAACAAGGTACTATAAGCTTGATTTTCCATCTCATCACTACTGTCATCATCAATCCTTTAAGGGCTTTTTTCCTTGGCCCTACGTGACTATGAATACCAGTTCAACACTTAACAGCAGGTTATTGCCAGAACTGACACTTGTGGCTGAATCTTTCAAAACAATGTGTGTTCTCTATCTTGACATTGTCTAAATCAGAAACCGAGCACCTCACACATATTCTACAGTGTTAGAAAAGGTGTAAAATTCACGAGTGTCAGAAGTTTGGCATGTTTAATTTTGTTACAATAACAAGAAAAAGCTGCAATGCTTCTAAGTTAAAATAATAATAACAAAAAGTCTTTCTAAATTAACTGAAGATACATTCTTAATATCTGTGGGAACATCAAGCAACAAGTTAAGATAACTGAAGTGTGCATGCTGGAGCACAACTTTAGAAGAACAGGATGGCTGGGGCAGGACACTCAAAAGAAACCCTAGCACTAGAAACCCCAACAGATTCTGGATGAACACACTGTATAACTGAGAACAGAAGAAAAAGCATATTTTGACCATCTCTGAGTCAGAGGAACTCTGTGCCCTTACAGAAAGAAGGGAGGGGGAGAAAGGAGTATCAAAGTAAGAGACAAAAGCTTAATTTACCATGAAGATTTGTTAGCTGAAAGACTAGCTGACTCAGTCTTTCTAGATTCATTTAACTTCCCTGCAACTCTCCTTAAATCCTGTGGCCAAGTCTGGCAGTCCATAGGAAAGTCTCCAGACAGCAAAAGCCCAGTCGGGCCCAGCTGACAGTTTTGACAGTTAAACAACTGCATTCTGGTCTGCTGTGCTGTAACTTATACCAAAATGTATTAACACCTGCTATTTCAAAATAAAGATTCTTCACTTACAGGTTTGTTTTAATTTATTTTTAAATTTAAATTGAATCCACTTGTGATTCACAGCTGCAGTCAACAGTTATTTTCCAGAATTAACTTTTCTACCACATTCTCACTGCTTGCCAATAACAATTCAGAAATGGCAACACCTCTTACTGCTTCAGCAGCCATTTCATTAGATCTGACAGGCTTCACATCCAGGAATATCTGAGCTGCACTATTATTAATGTCATTAATTCTCCAGTCTAGAGCTGGGAATTAATGTTTCAGCAAAGGCTATTCCCAAATGCATTCATCTTACTAATATTACAGTCATTCTTTGCCATCTGGGATGACAGCTCATCAAGTCTGTCAAGTATCACAGAAGTCTGAGCTTACTTCTTCAAACATAAGATCAGAATCCTCAAGATCTTTAGCTATTACCATGACATCCTCCCAAATTCTACAAAAACGCTGAAGGGTCTCTGCATGGTGAAATAATCCATAGTACCACCTAGATTTCCCCACAGTGCCTGAACACAAATATTTGAATGACAAAGATGTATTAATACAAATGGTACCACATGTTGGGAATCACTGTAGGCACATACCCAAAATAGTGACTCGGCACTGTGTGGGGCAAATCACAGGAAACATCACCCACACCAGCCATCTAATTTCAAGCAGCCACTGAAATTCCAAATGCCATACCATTATGAAGTCTCTAAAGCAGTTTTCAGAATTCCTGTAGAGAGGACTGGCATTTGTACAACAAAAGTAAGAACCACTTCCTTGTGTACCTTCAAAGACTTAAAAGTTTTTGGAAAATCTAGACAGGGGGAATTTTGAATGTGAGAATTAAATTCTTGAATTTTCTGCCTGCTAGCCATTACACAGAAGTACACAACAGTACTGCACTACAAAGAATTTATCCTACCAAGATTTTACAGTACTACCAAGTTTCGCTCAAACCACTGTAAGCAACGGTACCTACAGTATCATGGAAGGTAATACATCACTCACATTGTTTTGGGTATGCAGGATGAATTTCTCCTATAAAAGTAAAATTCAGCAAAATATCAAAATATCACATCATACACCTACATTTGCAAGTATACACTCATCCAAAACATTTTATTCAACTGGAATTTGCCTCATCTGCATAGACTGAAGTATTACAGTTGAAAATATTTATCTTACTTGTTTCAGAATTTGAGGAATATTACACACTTCTTAGACTGTGGTGATAAGACAAAAAATATTCTCAAGACTAAAAAGATAACTACACCAAATGAAATGCTGCTTAGGTGTGTTATTCACTAAGTGCAAAACCCATCAGCTGTTTCTAGGATGAGGCTTCGAAGTCCAGATTCCAAAGGCAAAATATTATCTTATTTACTGGAAAATGTTCCTTTCTCTCTGGTCTATTAATCCATCCTCTTTGTTACATTCTGGCACTACCTTGACAAGAGGGGTCGATAAAGTCCCCTTAGGAAGCCTGGTAATCAGAAGAATCAGATGACACAGAATTTAAAAAAAAAAAATCTACTCATTTCTAATGCTTATCAGTTGTATCTTAAATTTATTGAATCTACATATCTTTATTGAAAAAAAAAAACATTCAATGCGATGCAATTTTTACACCTCATGCAACCAACTTCATCATCAGATTCTTCAGAATTGGCAATTTTAACAGTTAGTCTTTTCTGCCTTCATCTTGTGAATCAGTCTTTTTCTGCAATTAAATTTATTTACAATTTCTGTCCTAATCCATTTTCCACACTTTGACTACAGAATCAAAGCAAATGTAAGTAGTTTGTATGTCTCTATTCACATGATAAATCAAACAAAACATGAAAATTCATTAATTCTCAAACACTTTATCAGACAAATCAAATACTAAAAGTGAGAATGAAATCTTTAAAATATCAGATTAAGAGGATCCTGCTGAGATTCTGCACAACACGAACTTAAGTTCTACCCAAGGAGGGAAAAAAACTGCCTTGTGAGCAAGGTCCTTCTTTCTCTTAAGATCTTACAAGAAATTAGCTTGCAAGGAATGAAATCTGGCCTTCACAAAAGCATTTTTTAAATCTGTATGTTTAAAAATAAGCACAAACACAGTAAATTGAGTAAAATTTTATATATAACATTTGCTACTCAGGTACTAATCTTGTCAAACCTGTGGAAACAGTGGAATCAGAAACTAGATATGGTTTGACTCAATGATCTGAAGGGTCCCTTCCAACCTCAACAGTTCTACAGTTCTACATCCAGACCAAACAATACCTCATTTTTCACCTTTTGATATTTTAAGAATAAGCAGTTACAGTATCCCCGTGTAGCTTGAGAACACAGCTAAAGTACAAATTTAGAGATACTGAATCAGCTAACAAAAGTTGCAAAGACTACACACCAAACACTGGTAAAGCAATACAGTACTGTGAGCATTTCCATGCATCAAAATTAAATTTCTTGTACTACTAAACTATGAGAAAAGGGCCTTTGCTAGGCTCTTTCTGTCTGAATTATCTGAAAGGACAATTTTTGTCTAGGCCAATTAGTATTCTTTCAAGCAATCTGAAGGCTGTGTTCAGAAGCTACCCTTGGTCAGGGGGCCATTCCCATAAGCAAATTTGGATATAGATACTCTGTTTGGAGCTAAGAATATAGACATGAGATATTATGTGTCAATTGGCCTCAGACACACTTAGTTCACTAATATTAATAATATTACAAGTGACATAATAATCATGAAGAGTTTATAAACATTTTCTTTCTGCCTTGTATAACCAATGTAAAACCATTACAACATACACATACACATACATACACAAAGATAAGAGGGAACAAATAGGCATAATGAATACAGATAAAGCTCAAAGATCAGATTTCCTATTGGGAAATACCTGTCTCAGGCAATGAGGATAATCACTGCATATTGCTTTAAAGGCAGAAAGAAATTTAGAATGTAAGAAAGAAAAAGTAAAATAAAGCAACAACCCTACCTTATCTAGCAAATTACTTGTTGAGAATGTTGTGAAACATAGTAAAATCACTCAAACTCTAAGCTTATTCAAAACTGAGTAATGGGATACTCTCCTTTTATTTCAGATTATGTGAAGAAAACCCATGTAACTTATATTTTACGTACCTAAAATACCTAACATATGCTAAGGTACATTCAGATAACTTACAAATTATCAAACAGCATAAAATAGGAACTCCATTGTTCAACATATTTGACTGCAAAATTTCTAGTAGAACTAAGGACTGAAGACATTAATTGCCTATCAACAACAGGTTTCCTTTTCTTTGGCATCTTGTGCAATTTCCAAAGAAATAAACCATGAGTGAAACACCATCACACTCCATCTTAGATAAAACCACATTCTCAACTCTCTATTTATACTGTTTTATGATAATGTATTTCAATACACTGGTATTCTTTGTCTGTATTCAAGCACACAACCATCTTTCCTAAGGAGAACAGAAGTTGCAAGAAAAAGACTACAACATAAAAATCACGAAGCTCTAAAATGACACAAGTCTGAAACCTTAGTTAGTTATTTATTTGGTAAAATTTGAGTATCTGAAGGTGTATTTTTTTATTTTCAGAAATATTAATAAAACCACAATAAAAGTATTCCCTGCAACTAAAACAAAAGAACCAAGGAGACGCAGATCTCAAAATAAAAACAGCTCTGCTTAACATTCTAAATAGGGTCAACAACATCATAAATAAAATTCTTTAAAATTGTGGGTCATCTCTTCAGCAAACTGGTGTTAGCCTATCCCTTTCATTAAAGTCAACCATAATATAAGTACTTAAAAACAGTGGATGAGCTTCCTGTTATAAAGATTTTATTATTTATAATGTTCATATTTCACTGTGGCAGTTAATTGTCATGCTGTGCTTGGTTCCTACAGCAGTAACAACCATATAAATACATTTTCCCTTTAACTGGAAAAATGTCAGCCTATTTTATACAAAGAAGGAATATTGTTTAAGAAACATATACAAAGTATACAAATGAACTAGGAAACAGGAAGGAAAAACTATTTCTTAGGTTTGTTTGGGTTCATTTTCTTTAATAATAGAAGCAGCACAATTTCAAATTACTTGTCAGTAGCACACTTTTAAGTTTAATCTATGCAGCATAGGGAAACAACAAGCAGTTATATTGTTTTTAAAATGTAAGCACTTATTGCTCACCAGGAATGTGCATGCAAACACAGGGTCTCCCCCTCTACAGGGAACACCTTAATCAATACATTCAGGAGACTACATAGTAGCAGGCTTGAAATGCAAAAAAAATGACATTTATAAACTCAGTTTACAAATCTAGTAGGAAGATTAATTAACATATACCCTACTTAATACTAACATCAAAATACCCTTCTCCAACTGTGTTTGTATCAGATTTAAATATTTTTTCTAAAAATAATTCAAACTAAAGCTCATTTACAAGTTATATTAGTCTTCACTAAAGGCTAATCTTACTATTACTTAGTCAAAAGATACAATCAATAGTAGAGAGAGTCAATTAAGTACATCATGTTTAATTAGTAAAAATTGCTAATTTTATAATTATATTTGGAACTTTAGGGAAAAGCTATCTTTTCTGAGTTCACCTAAAGTTTGTATGTCACAGTATTACACAATGCTTCAAGAGCAGCATTATCTCAAACAGTACTGGAATACTAACATTTTACTTTCACATAAACATTTTTTCCTCTTTCTCTCTTTAAGCTTAATGCTGGCATTAAGCATATTTTCTTTATTGCTCAACCTATCTGCTTAAATAACTGTATCCTTACCACTGGAAAAAGAACTACTACATCCAGCCACACAACTGGGACAGAAGCTGTTGGAGCAATTACAGAAACCACCACCCCCTACTAGGAAACCAGCCATATCCCAAACTCTGCCAAGTAAACCCAATCCTGCTGCAGACACAGTCAGTGAGGCTAGCTCAGGCACTCATTTAAACTAACTTGTCTTATTTTGCTCGCAGAGAAGAGGGAAATGATTCCAACTAATCATCTACTTCCACTACCACAGATCTGAGTTCTGCAGAATTCATCAGCAATCAGCCAAGAGCAGTGAATTTTTAAATCGTTAACAACTGCTCTATGAAGTTAGCAAACACTAACAGTTGAAATGGACTGACAGTTGTATGTATCATCATCAAGAAGGGTTACAGAAGGGGTTGATCTGGCATCCGTTGAAGGGTAATGATCAGTTAGGACATATCCAACTGCCGGTGCCAGATACAGAGCTGGCTGTTCATGCCTTCAAAGAAAAGGCTATATTGTGATTCCAAACTACTATCACAAACAGTCGTAGGTAAATTTTAAGAGACAGCTGGTTTGTTATTTTTCTTGACTAGTCTCAAATCTGTGTCTTACACAAGTTGTGCTGCATTAAACTTGCACCATGTTTGCAAGCTGCCCCTGCTGGCAGTTTCTGGGTTTTGTTTCATAATTGGACCAGAGGCTTTAAAGCACACCCCAAATGATTTAAACATTTATTCCTGGTAGCTTCCTTTGGGAAAGTATATGGGAAGTACTATTAAGCATTTTTAAAAGCCTTAAGCTCCTGAGAGCTTACAATGCAACATAGACAAGCAATTAACTACACTTCTATGCAGGGAGTTTTTACAACACGTGGATGACTTAACAACATCCAGTGGTCCTTACAGGGGAGGGATCGCTTTCACAAAGGAAATTAAGTACCTTTTGAATTGTGTGTATCAAGTTACATCTTATCAAAATAAATCTCATACGTAAGTATTTTGTCATGCTATAGGAAGGTGCAAGAATAATTTGAAGGGGGGAGGTGAGAAGAAGGGGATTTTTAGAACTGTTTAGGAGGTAAAGTCAAGACTGGGAGAGCTCTATACTCCTTTTCCTAAATTCACCAGGCTTGTAACAAGGCAGAATGAATATCCATCGGGGGACTGGACTTAAAGATCTCTCGAGGTCCCTTCCAATCCCTGGTATTCTATGATTCTGTGTAATCAAAACTGAGTTTCCTAAATTCAAAATGAAAAAAGTTACAGCAAATCGCATCCAACATCAGGATAGAGCACAGCCAAAGAGCAGAGGAGAAGGCCTCAGGAGGAAAGATGCTGACAGCATGCACAACAGTGGGGACAGGAGGCAATGCTGACCATCTAATCTAGTCTATGGTTTGGCTGTAGTTTGTGTAGCAGCTGACCCTGTCACAAAGCACAGGGAACCTTTAGCATGGCACAGATTAACAGGAGGTAAAGAGGAAAATAATATCAAGAGAGAATATTATAAATTGTAACAGATGACAGAATGGAGGCTGGACAAAAAAGCTTGCCAATTTCTCTCCCTGTTGCTTGAATGTATCATGATGATGGCATAATAAAATTATCAGGTGGATGCGAGCATCACATTTCTGGCTTCCTTCCTCAATATAGCTAATGGTTCAATTTCACTATAAAACTTTTGATGAAAAGGGGAAAATGCAGAATAAAGTGTTGATCATATTAATACCCTGCTTTGCCACAGGCGAGCTGACTTCACGTGAGACACTTTTCTTTCAAGTACCATCTATCAAAAAGGGGACAGTGATACATAATGTGATGCAAGTACTTAAAGAGCTTGGTACTGCACAGCTGGAGTAGCTTATTGAACATAAATCTATGGAACAGAAATGTCTTATCAAGTGAGCCTTCAATTTTTTTCATGTTTCAAAAACTACAAAGCAGGCTGATGACAAGATCCAAAGTCAACAGTGATTCCAAGTAGCTTTTACCAAATCTCAGACCCTTCTAAGTTACCCAATTCAGTTATCACAGGTATACACTTTTAGAAGTAACTTCTCAGAATAGCATCCTTATCACAGTTGCACATCCTTCCCAGCATTTCTGCCTAGTCCTGCTATTGCAGGACATCCTTGCGCCACATGCCATTGTAAGAATTTCTGGATTTCACAGCAAATGTGATCAAGCTGAGAAATTTCTGAGTTAAAAAACTTACTAAGGACCAACAGAACATCTGCTAGCATATTCTTTCTATACTTCCTCCTGTCCCAGAAAAGGCCAAAGGATTTCTGGAAACCTGTCTTCAGCCTACTGTCTATGATTTTAAGCTTCTATTATTCTAATGATGCTTTAAAAAGCAAAAATTTTGAAGTGTAAGCATGAAGAAAATACATTGCTTTATTTCAGGTTTACAACTGCTAATTGGAATTTGGAAGTCATTAAAGTCAACTTAGGTAATATCATGATGCAACAAAAATCCCCCATTATAGCAGCAATTACATCACCCCTGCACTACTTCTGCCTATGGCACAAAAGGGCTCTGAAATAGTACATAAAGTAGCTTAAAACTTCAGCTGTTTTATTTTAAGGCATGTATACATCAAAATGATGCAATATTATAAAATCTTGACCATCCCTTAAACAAACCAACCAAAAAAGTTAACATAACAACATTAGATTTCAGTTGCTGTTTTACAAACACATCAATGAAATGGCCTCAGTTTTGTGAGGGGAAAAACCTAACATATTAAAAAGGGAGCAAAGAATAAATGTATTTCTAACAATGCAAAAACATGTAGAATATGGTATTCAACTGTAAAATACAGTTGAGTACAATTACTATATTAGCCACAGGCTGCATGTAACAAGGGACCATGGTTAGCCTTTTCAAGAACAAAAAGGTAAGCAGCAATTTACATTGGGTAAAAAGTTTTAATTACAAGCATAACTTAAAAGGCAGCCTCTACCATCAGGTTAAATTGAAGATTTAATTTCAGAATTACCCGTATCTCTCCAAAGAGTCAAACTTCATCAAACCAGATCTCTGTCCCTATAAATTAGAAGGTAGATAGGGAGACATATCTGTGCCATACCTGCAGCATTACCATCTCAGACATCCAACACTTCCAGACTTGTCCACACTGCAACTAGACTGGACTCTTCTTAAGAGTTATAAACAGTGATGTTTAGCAGGCACCAGATTGTGCTACATTAGGCACATTGTACCAATTCATTCGTTAGATACAATGAGTTTTAACCTTAGACTGAGCAAACTAACATAAGGTGCTGACAGACATTCACCAGCCGATGAAAATCAGACAACTGAAGCTGTCACCACCAGCCACCTGCCCCTCCCCTTTTTAGAAATGTGGCTGTTCCTAAACAGAGACGTGTGATGCACTCCTGAATCAGCTCATGAATCACTCACTGTCGCTCTCAGCCCACCATATTCAAGGAAGAAGAGACAACTCTACCTGAAAATAGTTAGGTGGCCCAAGAGCTTACTCATAAGCACATCTGACATCATCACTTAGAAAATGAGGCAAATGTAGCATAATAGCTTCAACATAACAGAAAGTTCAGCCATCTGATTTTCAGCTATTACTACGTGTCTGCCAGAACCCACAGTCTCCAAAATCCATTCAGAAAAGGCCATACTAGTACTCATTCTAATATTATGTCATCAATGCAATTTGGTTTTATGCAGATTATACATATTGCATCACACATCTGTTATGTGACCCTGTGGCCTACTTAATTAGTATAACTTTCTGAGATGTTTGAGCAAGCATACAGCTCATACCAGCTTCAGAGAGTGAAGCCAGCTCACCTCCTCCAGTTCACCTCCCTCCTGCTACAGCTTCAACCCATGGAGCCAGGAAATAAGGAGACAGAGCTGCAGCTTTGTGTGAAGTTCCTTCCATGAGCCTGAAGTTTTTCCAAACAGGAGGCACGGTGGCCCTGGAGGAGATGTCTGTACTCCTACAGCAAAGTCACCACCTCCCTCCACTCAGCTGGGCTCTACACACAGAGTAATTTAGCTATACAGATGCGGAGGCAAAGTGTATCCTAATCTGACACCGGCCTCTCCTTATCAAACTCAGGCAGGGGTCGGAGGAAGGGCAGGAGTTTGAATTTTCCACTCGATATAAACAGTTGCATCAGCAACCTACAGAGCAATTCACCCTGGACTATAGCACTGGCAAGGGAGGGAGAACTAGGAAGAGGAGCCAACTGGCTTATAAAAGCATTAGAATCTAATCTAGATTTATCCCATAACTTTGTCAAATAACTTCAGTGTGACACACACTTCCATTGGCTTTTGTCCTTACTGAGGGGTGGCAAGTTGCTTTTAACTGATTTGTTTTCCTTTTTTAATTGCCACAGCCAAAATAACAGACCCACTGAATTGATGCCATAAAAAAAAAAAAGTACAACTGTACTTATTCCAAACCAGCCTCACTTCATGGGGCATTCAGAAGCTCCTACCACTTGAACTGTTTCGTTACAATACAGCCAACACCCACACAACTGAAAGTTTACTGAAGTCCATTCAGTGACATCTCATCTTTAAACTATTATTACTTCATACCCAAAACCGTAGCAGAAGAGCATTTACTCTCCCTAATAAAAAAGGATTTAAGACAGCAGTAGTTGATAAAGCTTGTTATCTACTGAACTCTCAAAAAGCAAAACCCACAACCACAGTTTAAAAAAAAAATTAAAGCAGTACCAGTATATTTGATTAAACAATCAACAAGCAAACATTTCCTTAACTAGCTGTTCAATGAAAGAGCTGTTAAACAGCCTTGACCATCCTTGGAGATCTAGTATAAATAAAGCCAAGTTGTGAGCAGAAATTCACACAAAAATGCCAGGCTGGGTTTTTCCCCATTCCCTCTCTTTTGTTGGGTTTTTTTACCGAGTAAGACTGGAGAAGGTATCCCACAACAAAGCAAACAGATGCTGCTGACGCTTTCCCCTGGCTAAGCATCACTGCTCCCTCTGGTGTTCGCCGGACCCTCCGCCAATCCTTTCCAACACGCTGAGTTGGCAGATAAATATTGAAGTGCGTAGATGCAATATTTAAGTGCAAAGAATTACATCTGAATGTACATACAGAGAGGGGACTGAAGCTGCTGAATTTGGGGTCAGAAGTGCACCAGCGCTGGCACAAGGGAGGACAATGCTGCAACACCCAGAAGTTAGATCAAGTTACGCTACTGTAGCAGCTCATGTCAGAGAGTATGTGACACATTCCAGAATATCCAATCTAACAGGCATGAACTGCCTTTCCACCTCACCCCTAGCTTTGCTACATATCATCCAACTCTGGTTTATTAAAGGCTCTCGATGCACCAACTATTCTCCAAGCCTGCCCTACTCACTGAAAACAGACAAGATAACCTGGCTTTTCTTTCCTTCTAGGATAAGGCTGGGATTTTTTCATGAAATCTCGAGGGGAGAGCAATAAAACAAAATGCCAGAGCCAGTAAAAACCAAAAAAGTCTTAGGAACTCACAACAACGAAAAAAGAAAAAAAGAGGCATTTATTTTACTATCAAATATCTAATGAGAGTCTTTTAATTAAGCGAGAAATACAATTTATCTGTGAAATTCTTCAGATTCCTCATCATACCTATTGCCCCAACAATAAAACCTGGTCAGTGACAAAATCTGCAACTGGTTTTCAGTGATAAATACAATACAATATGCTGGGTACGAGCATTATTTCACAGTATCCAATTTTAAGTGCTGAAAACACCCCTCGTGCAGTCAAAGATTAGAAGAATTCCTTATGTGAAAAGCAACATCCAGTTACCAAAAGAATGGCACACCTGAAATGTAGATATGATGCTTTCAAAACATAGGAATACCCTGACAATACACTGCTTTATGCCAAAAGAAAACTGAATGTGCCTGGGACATACTCTGACTTGTGATTTGTGCTGTCCTCTTAAAACAAATACATAATGAAATTCCTAATCAGTTGATCAAACAGCCTTCAGCTACAGCAGTTGTTCCTAATAATATCTACAGGTAAGAAGTAACAAGCAAAAAGACTTTTTTTTCTTCAGCTCAAATCTGATGATTCTCGCCTAATTTTGACTCAGGTGTTAAATACCACAAGAAAACACAAACATCCAAGTACATATAGAGAAATGAAGTTAAATGGCTGTGATAGCTGCAGCAGAAAATATTTACAAGCAAAATACAGATACGTCACTGAAGGTGCTAGAAATCCTTAGAAAAGGCTGCACCCTGGTGGAATACTTGTTAACTTGCTCTAATATCTGTAAAATAGTGGGGGTTTATTTTAAAATCTATGTTTTGGAGCAAGAAAAATATTTGTTACACAAATTAAAAGTTTTGCAAGCATGTGTTACTTCAGTCCCTACAGTTCTTTGTTTTCATGTGCCAGTAACTGAAAGCATTTCAAAATACTAAGCCAAATATTTACAAGCAGTTTCATATAACTACATAAATTTCCCTATCTTTAGCCTGTGACATCGGGGTAAAATTATGGATAATTTTCTGTAATTTTGTCTGTTCTTTAACCTTAACAGGTTAGTAAACAACAAAAATAAAACAACAAACCAAGTAGCAAAGTAAGGTAACACTCAACCGAATACAAATGCTCTTGAAATTATTCCATAAGGATTAGAAATGATGAATCATGGATTCCTGCTTTATACACTCCGTATTCCCTCAAAAAGTTTACTTTTACCTTGGTTTCAAGTAAAAATCCTTACCACAGACACTTCAACATACTCAAAATTGTCCTCTCAATTTCATACTTCACAGTTACTGTGCCAACTACAGATCTGCAGAGTGCTCCCCACCTCTCCCCTGTAGAGATCATTACAATAGCTGCTTAGTTTAGTATTTTACTAAAATAATTTAGTAGCATTTAGTGTTAACATAGGAAATCCACTAACAACTGACGGAATGGACATGTGGGCTAACCAATTCTGAATCTGGCATGAACACATGCACAAGCTATCATAATACTGAGCAGCAGAAAAGAACATTAATGAAGCAATTTTGGGCTTCCCTCAGAAAAAGATTAATTATTTAAATTAAGATATCAGTAATTTAACGTAATATACCACACCCATATTCTGTACTACCAGCAGGCAATATGAGGAAAATAGACTGACACCATCTTGCACAATATACTGTTTCAGTTTTGACAGCCACATAGTTATACGCAAAGCAGTACATTTGTAAGAGCAAAATCTCCCCTTAGCCTTGCCTATCCTTGCATTTTTCAGATTCAGCATTGCAGTCATGTATCCACATTTGTGACAGCAACAACACTTCTATTCAGGTAGCTACTACTTGTGGAATCACTTTAAAATGCAAAATAATTAAATGAGGCAAAGGGAATTTAGCACCATGCAGGAGTTGTGTTAAAGGTAGTAAAATAGAATTAAAGCTGGTTATACAAATATGTTCATGCAGTTACAAACCATACGTATTCACAGAACTTTATTGGAATGCCTACTTTAAAAGTTTAAATATGTACTTTGCTAAGTTTTAAGCGCAAATAACCATACACATGGCATTCAAACACACCAGAAGACCAGTAAGAAGTGGCTCTCTTGCATCAGCTGAATGTCTCCCATGCAGTTTTCCATTCAAATTTCACACTGCAAGTTCAATAATCACATTACTGTTAATGTTAATGCAATCTGGTCGTTCTCATGCTACTAACCTGAGCTCAGTATAATTAATAATCTTTTCTTAACATGCTGGGGGTATAAAAGACCTATGAACTGAACATTCAATTGTAGAATGCCTCTTATTTTAGTAAGTTAATACTGTCTGGCTTTATATTGTAAAATATTGTGTATTATTATGCAAGAATATTTATTGCTTCCACACTTATGTTAAGAAGTCACAAAACATCCTAACAAAATAAAAAATTTACATATTTACAAAAAAAAAAAATAAAAATCAAGCTACAGAAATTGAAGTATCAGCTAATGATTTTTCTGTGAAATAAGAGACAATTCCACAAGGGGGGGGTGAAGACTTTTACTATCACTTTGAAGTAGCTCGCACACAGTGAATGCACATCACTTTATTTAATCATTGGTATCTATAGGGAGTTTCAGAAAAGGTGGGATATGAGCCAAAAATATCAGCAATCCAGGAAACAGGGATAGAAATAACATTAAAAGGTTATCTTGTCCATCATCCCAAGATCACTTACAGGTGCCAGTCTGGAGAGATTCCTTCCTGAGAAACATTAATATTTTAAAAAACTACACTGATGAAGATTCCACTGACTCTCTGGAGTAATTGCATTGATACCTTCTGCTTATGTTATGGTAACTGCTGTTACTCTAAATTTTACTTGATTCAATTGCCCACCTCCATCACTCCCTGTCCCACTGATCTACATCCAACAGAAAGTCATTTCAGTGTTACAGCAGGTCCTTTCCCAAGCTGAAGAACTCTATCACAACTAATTCTTGTTTTCTCTTCTGTAGACCAAGCAAACCATTCTTCTTCTAAGCTTTCCTCAAATTAAACTTTCAAGCATTCTTATTTAACAGCAAATGCACGCGGATGGATGAAGGGGATACAGTAAAGGACAGAAAAATACTTCCGCCACACAAAAATATCCAGAAAATACCGTAGCAACAGTTGCACTGAAAGAACACAAATTTAAGCAGCCAAACAAATCAAACCACTTTATAAGGATTATGGAATACTTACTAATTAAAAAGAAGAAATGCAACAAAAATATACTGGTATGAAGATGCATCAATATACATTGTTCATGTACTACACTGTTAAGTGGGCAAGACAAGCTAAAGATGCTTACAGAAAATTAGCATGTTGCACTTTCCACTTTAAGAAGGCATACTCCTATCTTTCTCCTGTTTTCTATTAGAAAACCTCAAGACACTGTCAGTTCAAACTGTTTTGATAAAATGACTATACATAATGACATACTATTAAAGGAAACATGGTACAGAATCTTATGAAAAAGCAAGAGAACTCTCACATTCAACTACTGGGTTTTTTAAAGTGTCTAAAGTAAACACTGTTCTTGACATCTGTTGCTGCACTCTTGCACTAGTCTCCCTGTGCTAATAGCCACACTAATAAAGTAAGTGAGAAAAAAAAAATTAAACTTGAACTGTTTTATGGACTTCATGTCCCTTTTACTTCAAGTAGCAATTTAACATTATACAGTTTGTTTACAGAGGGAATAGACAAAGAATCGGATAATTTCCCAACTGAAAAATGTGAAGAACAGTCACCTTCTTGTGAAGTTTCATATATGTTTCAGAAAGCATCCTGAATCTGAAAGCAATGTTTTTTTGTATTAACATGTTTCATAAGTCATATACAAAGAAGCCAAGCTCTGTTCCAGTCCAACATAAATGAACAAAATTAAGGGGTTTAGCTGTTTTAGAAACCTGGCAGTAATTCCAAATACTGGGAAATAGCACAGGAGAAATCTATGTATTTTAAGATACAGAAACTAGAAAAGATTAAATATTAAAACAACCTTAACTCTGTCCCACTGAGCTCTATTAAATGTAATGAGCACTAAACATTATGATTCATGTTTTTCAGCATTTGTAGCACAGTCTATCCTTTAAAAAGATACTTTATTTTCTCCCGAAGGAGAGGAATCCTGAAGAAAGTAGTATTTCCTAAATTTCATAAATCTGCATTTTCCTATATCTGCATTTACTGGACAACAGCCCTACAAGTATCAGTGTTAAACAGAACCTGTGATTTCACCTGCAGAGACCACATACTACTACCACATGAACAGAAATCTATGAACTGATTGACTGACTTCAACCACTTCACTGAAACAGAAGCGAACTGCAGAAGCAACAGGTGAAATTACTTCTGATACCAGAATGTCACAGTTACAAACATAACAGGAGCTATTTCTCTCATCTTTGCTACAATTTGTAACTTTGGGTAACTACAAGCTAAATCATTCAAGATTTCAGTAAGTTTTTCCCAAATCTGAAGTTTGAGTAATTTATCTTAGCCATTTCCAAGTTAATTCAGGTTAGAAAGATATTGAAACAGAAAATTACAATTCTCAATACAATTCGTCCTTCATTTCAATTCGAACTAACTAATGAGATTGCTTACAAAAATCTCAGCAGTTTCATTCAAAATACCATCTTCTGCAGAGGACAGGTTGCATTCAGCACTCAAGAAACCCCACAGAAGTTCCACATTCTGTGCAAAGGTAAACAGAACCTGTGCTGCTGAGTCACAAAGTCAACTACTTTTGGGGCACATTAAGCTTCAGGGTTTTACCTTTTTATATTAAACGAGGAAGAAAACAAGGTATTCAAAGAGCCCATGTATAAATGTGGGGGGCTTGAAGCATTAGGTAAGTCCAATGCTGCATCAGAAACAGCAGGGGGTAGTGTTTCAGTGTTTTTTTTAACTCATGTAGGTTTTTAGCAAATAAAGTCTCACCCTGCATTTTCCCTCCTTACAGGTTACAGTCTTAAATCCTCTATCTCCATTTCTCTTCAGTATTTAACTCCTGCTGGCTGCAGGTCTGCCAGGCAAAGTTGCCAACCCTCTTCTGAAGTGGCTAGCACAGGCCTCGCTCCAGGCAATCTAGTTACCACCTGCTTGCTCTTTTCTGCTCCCTCTGCCATACAACTTTTACCAAAATTTTATTTGCCACTACTGTGGAAATTATTAGCCTATAACAGGTCATACTGTCTAATCTACATCTTCTTATAAATACAGCCACTCCATTTTAAATTAAAATTATTTTAACTTGTACAACACCACAAATGCATCCAACATTTTACAGCCTAAAAGAACACTCTTACAAAGAATTTATAGTAGAAACACATCACAATAATTTTTTGGACAATGTAGAATATTTTGTGGATGTCATTTCTAAACATTTGAAAAAAGCAGAGCTACTTGAATTTTACCATACTGAGCTAGTACCATCCTACCTAGGTAATTTAAATCACTAAATTTGCAGTTTTATCTATATGAGGTTATGTGTCACAACGTCTGCTAATCACAAGAAATATTCCTCCAGCTAGCTTCAACTTAATTTTCTAAGGTTATACTTAGCAAAATTATACATTTAGACCGCAAATAAGTTATAAATGTTTTTGTGAAGAAAAATTACTTTAAAAAGTTTGAGGTTGCTTTTCATTTTTTAAAACAATGCCTCTATATTTTACTTTCCTTTATCTTGATACATACACCGTACCTTCCTTGCCCCAATCTAAATATTATGCAGATAGCCTAAAACTTCTGCAGAAAACTCCAAATATTTGTTTTCCCAAATATTTTGTTTACAATTTTAAGACACTCCATCTCATGAATTATCATCACTTAGACACAGCACCATCTTACGTTCAATTTAAGAACCGATTCCCGGTTCTTCAACAGTTAAATAACTGAGCAACAGGACTAACATTTATTTTCTAGCTATGTTTATCACATCTTATCTGTATCAGCTCACTTACACAGCCATTTTAACGATTTCTTCTCTAAAATACAGTAGAAAGCCTGGGTGAGACAAAAATACTTGAACAAGGGAATAAATTGGCTGCAGAATGGGACAGTATGAATTCTCTCTCTGATGTTGTCATTTGTTCCAAACCAGAGTAAATTAGATAGAGGTTAAGAAAAAAAGGGTTTCAAAATTTAAAGTTCAAGAGTTGCAATGAATATCTCCCCTGGAGAATTACTCTCTAACCAATCTTGCATTCAGCGGGCAAAATAGAAAACAAACATGTTAACTTTCAAATTAATATAAATCGCCATCCTCATACTATGCTAAAGAGTAACATCTCATTGTTCTGGAAGTTAGCACATTGTAAAGATGCACCTTGACAAACAGATGAAAATGAATGCAAAATTGTTTTACTTAAGGTCATATGGGATCCAAAGAACAGTCGCCAAGGAAATTTCAATAGTCAGAGATATTACATGCTCCAAGCTATTACTTACTCCCCCCATCCCATTCAAAGTACACTACTCAAATTTTAAAATGATACACAGATGCCAAAGGATGCCATCTTACATCCTGAAGATACAACTGTACCATCTGCTCTCAACGATTTATGGAAATGGTGACCCTAATCGAACTATTCCTACCATCTTCTATATCTAAGTAGACTGAAAACTAATTTTTTTCTACAGATCTTTCACAGATTGGTCAGCAACACGTTGATCAATGAACAGTTTGATAATGCAAGGGAAATAACATGAATCCATTAGTAGATGAAGACAACTACACCTTTTCAGTCAGAGTGAACTACCTTACCTACATTGTAGTAGCTGGCACAGTAAAAAAGAAATATTATCAGCAATTACTTTCACGATCTCCTCATGACACATTTATAATATCATCAAAAAAAAAGGACTACACAAGAGCTAGAAGGGACTGAACTCAACAGTTGCTCACATAGGATTGTGAGAAGATGACAACCCTGGTAAATACTGTTACGTAAAATCAAGTATCACCTTCTAATACAGAATAAGAGTTTGAAGAAATGCCTGACTGTGACCTCATCCCCTGCCAGCTTGAAGCAAGGTTAACTTCAGCAAGGCCATTCCAGTCAAGCTGTGATCATCTCCAATGACAGATATTCCTCAGCCCTTGCCACTCACTGCAAGCCCCTACACCGAAGAGGGTAAATTCCTTTCCAGAAAATTAAATGGCTTTTCAAGCACATTAGACTGAAATACTTTTCAGACTTTTTCAAAGTATATATTAAACAAGCCAACAAGGTCAAAGAAGAACCTATCCTGCTTTAATTACCAGATTATTTTTTTAAATCTTCGTGATAATCTACAAATCAGTACATTTTTTCTTACAAGCAGAAAGAGAAAAAAATGGCAAAAAATACATGAACTTAAAAGGAAAAAAGCCATTCTTTTTTTTTTAAAAAGCAAGTTTTGCTGTCCCATTATTTTCTCACTTAATTATTAACAAATAAGAATACCAAATCTTTGACAGAAGTGATCACTTTTCTTACTTGGTTCAAAATACTCTTTTGCTTTCTTTCTATTCTAATCTAGTCTCCAACAAAGCATAATGCTTTCTTCCTGCTCAGGGATATAATTATGTCTTCATTAGTTCTGAAATGCAGTACAGTAGGATTCTGTTGATTTTTTGGCAGCATAGGCATACTAAATAAGAATAACCAGATGCTGCTTACATCACTTTCAGATACAGACAAATTAAAAGCAAAACAAAAATGAATGCACAGGTGTTCATGAAAGCTATAAATTCTGAGATCCCCCCTATTTGGCTCTCAGTTTTAAGTGTATTCTACTCTGTGTCCCAGAAGAAACATAGCATGTTCGCAGCTCACAGCTATTTCATGCCCTCAGATGTACATACCAAATACAAATTATGCAGATAAAACTCTAACCATCTGGTCATCTACAGTATTTCATACCAATTGTATGTGACCTATTTATTGGTATACAGAATGTTTCTAGTTTGTATTTTCTTCCTTTTTTTGTTATATTTTGATTGAAAGTTAAGGATGGCAGTTTCCAGAACTCCAGGGTATGTTGTTCTTTTGTTTGCACACCAACAGGTGCAAGAACAGCCATTAAGTAGGCTGGTGCTAAGAAGTGCACAACAGCATAGCTGCTCAGTTATGCTCTAGAAATCAATGGAATTTCCAAGGAAGAAAACAAAATAAACTGAAGTTCATATGAAAAAATGTAATGTGTTGACACTTGCAGGAGTGCCTAGTTATAAATAAAAATTATACTTTCTTTTTCAGACATTCTTTCCATTTATGACTTACTAAAACAATAATCACTTCCTGTTTTAGGACTGAAACTGTTCCTGATCCTCCTCATTCCAGCAGGTTTGTTTGTTTGTGGTTTTTCTTGAGACAAAGGAGAAGGCAGATCAAGAAGATCCACTACTAGGTTTTAAGGTGTTATTCACAATTTTTTGCTCCCTGGGCTCTTAAAATACTAAATTTTCACATGTGGTCTTCCTGGAAGCAAAAATCTTCACTTTCATGAATGCATTCTTAGGAAAAAAAAAAATTGAGAAAGTACATACTTAGGATTTTGGTTATAAAACAAACAAAATATCCCCCCCAGAAAAAAACAACCCATACCTTCATCACATACAGTTCCCACACTGTTTCCTTGACAGAAGCACAAAGTGCAAGCAGTAAGTGAATGAGACCATATAAAAACTAAAATATTAATAATAGTCTAGGTTTTTAAGAATTATTGATATTTTAATACATATTGACAACCTGAATATTCTTTTCTCATTTGTCTGAGGGCTTTGCTTACCACTAACGTATATAATTTGGAAAGCAAACAGTTTAATATATTAAATCAACTGTGTGCACTCTAGCTGATCTTGAAATAGAAATCTGAAATACCAGGACTATCCCTGTAACAACCTACAGGACGATTCCATGTAGAATAGCTTGGTTCAAGTCTTTTATTTAATTCAAACCCTTTGTAAATTTATGGCATGTCTTTACAAATTTCTGCACAAGCAGATATCAGAGTAACTCTACAAATAAGTGATAAAATCATCGTTACTGGAAGGTACACCTCAACCTCAGTCATTATAAATTAAGGAAGAGTACCAAACTTTCACAGCGATAACTCATACTTTCTATAGTACTGAGCAGCTGTGCAGGCACATGTGTACAAATTATTCCAAGGGAACTAAGTCACTTCTGCAGCCACCTCAGGACAAAAAGGTAGATCCTGACTTCCAGTACCTGTGCCTGCATCCTAGACCTGACAGTAGTCATCTGTCTCTCTCCCATCTCTTCCAGTTGCTGCCTGCTCCAAGTAAATATGAAATGCAAAGGTGAAAGACATGGAGAAAAGCAGAGGGAGAAGTCTTGTACCAACACTTTTACAACCAAGCAGCTCACAACTACCAACTTCTATTTTCAAAACTATAGCAGGCACTAAGATACGTATCAAATAATTTATGCAATATTTAGGTACCTGCCCAAAAAGATAAATTACTTTGCCAGATCTCTAGTAACACACAAAAATAAAAATACCTTCACTAAATTATATACTCAGAGCACCAAAGGTTAGAGTTTCGCTAGTGTATCAAATCTCAAATATTTTTTTCAGAAAGCCTGAGCCAGCTCCTATGAAATGTATATTTTATTTTAACTGGCTTTGACTGCAGTTCACAGGGAAAAAAAAAAAATCACACAACCAAGATTGTAAGGCCAAGACCTTCAAATTTATGTCCTTAAAAAAAAAAGACATTACTGCTGTTGGCTGTTGTCTTCTTCACTATTCTTTCAAAATGACTGCACATCCTGATGTTTGAGCACATTTTCCAAGCAAAAGTAAGCACATATAAATTACAAACAACTACTTTAATGAAACTACCAAAAAAAGCACTACAGATAAAATGTTAATCATGCTTAAGGTCATTTTCTACAATAAGTTTGGAAAAAAAAAGAGAATAATTTCTGCCCATTACTGCAGTAAAATCTGTTTTTCCTCTTCTAATTCTCTTGAAATAAAAGTCTAGTCAAATAATGGGAGCTCTGAACCTCATTCGTTTCCAGATACTTTCTACAGAATTCTCAATTACAACTATACCTGAAACTACTTACTGAGTTTTAACTTTCCTAGAAATAAGCACAGCATGACTGATCCCCTCTGTAGTGAAGCAACAGAACTATCTTTCCTTATAAGCATACTAACAAACATAAGCCATAAGAAAACACGGGTAGCAGAGCCCTGGAGCACTCTGCTATAACAGATACTGTAACACTTCGTCTCTTGACCCCAAGGGACACAAGAGTTGCAGTGGGGATTAGTAAAAGAAATAAACAATGGTTATTATAAATGTTTCAAGATTAAGGTAGTGAGGAGGCTTACATGGTGTACAGTCTATTAATGAACCACCATAATTAATAACAAATTAATCTGTGATGCTTTCCAATCATATTTTAAGATTATTTAAAAAAACAGAATTAAATCCAAGACTGGGACTTGCTCCTAAACCAGTGTCTTCTCAGCCATTAGGCAGACTACTCCCTGTCAAATGCAACATGCTTTGGGATTGCACATTTGGATATACAGTGCATATGCAGAGTGAAGTACCTTTTAAAACTGGTATTACTAAAGGTAGTCATATGCTGCAAAAACTTGCACAGTTATAAAGAATATATAATGCCATAGAGTAAGATTCTGTCATTAATTTCTTCATGCAACTGGGCGTTTTTTATTTTAAGGAATGCATCCTTTAAAAACCATTTATCTAACCATTTGTGCAAGCTGACATAACCTAAAAAAAGAGCTGTAAGCACTACAACCGCTTTTGACAAACAAATTTGGTATTGATTGCAACTTCAGTGCATAGATACCCAATCAAAACCCAAAAACTTCACTAACCTTCACACAGAGGATCAAGTATGAAGGCATCCCAAAATGTAAGGAGAGCGGTACTAGGAAGTAGCTACACCAGCACTGCTCAAGTGCTAAAGCAGAAACTTTATACTGCTCAAAACCACCAACATTTGCGATTATAATTCTATATGACAAAAGATAGACAGACTGATAGATATCTCAACAGGCATGTCGTTTTATGCATACCAAGGCAGATGGAACAAATGACTTTAACTTGTTGAAAACCATCCTAGTCTGAGTTATGTATGCATACACACAGCAATAAACTGTAACAGTTGTTAGTTTGGTTGATACTGGGAGCACAAACACGACATTTATGTTGCAATTATTTTAGCTCAAAGAAAATATGAAATTAAATGAAATAATCTACTCTTAAGTAACAGATACAAACATGAAGCCATTGCTTGAAATGTAACTAGAAACCTCAGAAATAACAATGACACTCTGCTTACATGCAGTATTCCTTACAAGAACTAAATGAAGCAACAGTTTACTTGTCCAAAACCTGAACTGATCCACCCCCTTATCTGTCACATTTGGAAACAGCCCTACTTAGAGGACAAACCCAAGAGCCCTATTTTCACAGCCTAAATGCTTAACTGGCCAAATGTTCCAAATCTTCCATTTGTATTTGACTCCAACTTTGGATGAGGAAAAAAGTCATTAACGTTGATACACAAAACATTAAGGAAGTGAGAAAAAAAAATTTCTGGGAAAAAAGTATCTGCTTTTCAGGTATACTGTGTTTTCACCTGAACATCCAGAGCGATCACTGTTAAACAGATATGACAGCAATTCTATATTCACTTCCTTATTTATGTGACATTCCATTTTTTGCAACTGGCACTTGAATAAATGGTTTTGCCTCTTAAGAATTTTTAATTAAGTTTCTCTGTAATGAATCAGAATAAAAACGGTTAGAAAATAAGAAATACTCTTCTTAAAAATAACCATAACTTCCTTTAAAACAAAAATAGAATAAAAATTTCACTGAAACAGACTACATTATAGATATTAAAGCAATATTGTAAATTTAATCAAGTCAAAGTTTCAGTTTTGCACAATTTGGATGTTTCTCTTTTAATAATGTCCATATTTAAATGAAATCTGCCATATTGATCTTTGATTTCATCTAGTAACTGTCTCATACAGGCAACTATAAAACATTGTAAAACAATAACAACTGCAGAACTTCCTTATTTTTGCCTCACCTGCAGTATTCAAAACCACATCACAGCCTAATGAGAAATGGAAGTCATTCAAAAACCACACTTCTTTCAGTGCTGGAAATTGAATATAATTGAACAACTAGTTCTACAGGTGTTTCAAGTTTAAAGGATGCTCTGAATTACAGGTGTGGCTTCACTGCCAAAGAAGCACAAAAATTACATACAAGCAGCATTTGTCATCCTATCTATAATCTGACACTAATACCAATACCATCAGATAGAAGCTATTCTGTTCTATTATAAGCAAATGTGATGGAACCAATTCTTCTCAAACTACACAAGAACAGATTGCTGAAATCTTCAAACAAAAACCATGAGACGCCTTTATTACCTTTGTCATAAAGTCCCAATATTGCCTTGCAATTTTCCAATAGCATGGAAAAAACAAATCATGATTAACCTACCTAATCTTCTACATCCTGAACAGTAACTATTCACATGCAAGTTTCTTCATGAAGCCTTAAATCAGGTAAGTCCCCTTGTTTTAGTTAAGCACAGAAAGCAAGAACAAAATACTTACTAGAATATACTACGTCATATTTCCCAGAATATTAAAACTCTGTTATTTGGAAAGTGCCATATATAAGAAAGTACAATACAGAAACTAGATGCTGCTGTTACTTCATCTTAGCAGTCAATATTTTTTCAGTGAACTGGTTTATGAAAATCAAGTCACTAATATTGTAATTTCTGAGATAAGCTTATTCAACCACCACAACTGGTTCTAACTTGCCACTGCAGCAAAGCCACAAGTTATCAATTCATAACACTAATGTTTTGTGAAAATAAATTACACACTCCAATATTCCCTGTTCTCACATGAAAACTTAATCCCAAATCACCATATCATAATACTCTGCACAGGAACCATTTGTGATACTATCATCAGGGATTGCAGCATTAGATAAGAAAAAAGAACAGTCTAAACCTAGCAAGGATTTTCTTTTCCTGAAAATATTCCTTATTACAAAACACACTTCAGAAATGCCCGAACTATACTGTCCCCACATTTTTTTCCTCCACGAACTTTTTCATGAAGCATTATATATTCTTCCATCTCACAATACTTACAAAGGAGCTTCTGTGCAAAGCCCTTGTCAGTGTGTTACAGTAATGTTGGGGGGAGGGAGGGTTGTCTTTTTGTTTTATAGAAAAACTACTAAGTTTTTGTACTGTCTTTATACAAAACCTCATCTTTTAACAGTGCACGTGAATATGGCTCTTAAAAAATATAACACTGGAAATATTACAACAGGTAGATAGAACTACTATATTTCACCTTCCTGACCATCTTGTTCAGAATTTCACATTTTTTGTATGATTTGAAAATGCAGTGGAAAAAATATTCTACTTAAAACTATGCTGCAATATCAACTGCTCTCAGTAGCTCACAGATGTTCCTAGGAAATTAGATAAGTGGTCTCCCACTTCTACCCCCTTATATAACCACCATCAGCCCAGAGTATGTCAAGGAACTGAGGAGAAAGCCTTGTGTCATCTGAAGAAAACATCTAAAAGCCAAGGCAGATAAATAATTCTGTATATCCTAAATTCCATAAATTTTGGAGGTGGGGGAGTAGGGGGTGTTAGTTTGTTTAAAATATAAACTCCTGTTAAATCTCATTTCCTAAAAAGCAGTAAGAAAATTACAAAGCAATGCATTACCAATTTTTCCAACAGCCCAATAATGCTAGATCTTAAGAAATATGAAGTCACCACTCCAGCCAAGAGTCACGTGCTTTTAAGATCACAAGATGAAATAGAGAAGACAGAGGCAAACTTCCTCCTACTTCCTCCTTCCTTCCTTCATCTATAGAGAGGAAACTTCCACTATATTTTTGCAGCTTCTCAGCTTTAAAAAGGAAACGGGAAAACCAGCACAACTGCAAAAATTTCAGAACAGGAAGGTCTTCAGAAAAAAACAAACAAACAAACAAAAAAAACCCAACAACAACTGTCCTTACCCCACTCCTGAGTTCCAGAAAGAACTTGCGTATCATCCTGGTTACAGCACAGGTTATTCCTTGCCCTTCCCACAGTGGCACTGGTGCCATGTATATTTAGCTATTTTTGAAATTATGTCAAACTAACATAATGAAAGAATGAAAACTAACTAACAATGAAAACAAAGATGTGAAAAAGGGAATACCAATTTTAACAACCAAAAACGCAGACAAAAATCAGAATGTAACAACTGGATGAACAGATGGTGTTTTTTCTGACTATAGGGCCATGACCTAGCCAAACTACTACAGTCTAAAGTAGTTTTGGAAATAAAAAAAGTGCCTGAAATGACCATCATAGAAGAGGTAGGTAAGGAACCACTAGCAGCTCTCCTACTAGGTTAAATGTCAGACAGCTTAGGTCTGTCCACAGTCATAAATAAAGCAAAAACCCAGAACAAGAATTCTTATCCTTTTAATTTTAAGTAATTATACAAATTATCCCTCAAGTATGTGCTTCTGACATTTTTGGAAAAAAGGAAAATTATTATTGGTTAAAAAACACTATTTGAACTGTAGACAAATTAATTCTTCTCAAGTGCTCCAAATTTTCCCTGTTTAAGGGTTTGCTTTAAAAGCCAGTATTTTCTCTTCAATCCACATTACAAAAACCATCACAGTATAAAGCTACTTTCACCAAAATTGTACTACCCACCATAAAATTCTACTATGCTAACCATAACCTGCAAGTAATAATACCTTTAAATATATAACTCAGTACAGGGATGTTTATTACTAGAAAAGAATGCTTATCTTTAAAATATGTTACTTTCTAAAAATACTATTTTACTTTAAAAGCACATTGTAAAGTCTTATTTAATATTTTGTAGTAAATACATATTCAGAGCACCTTCTTTACCAGAATTAAACTCATTTTATATAGCATCTATTTGACATGTATGATAGTTCTCAAACATACAACAGCAATATAAGCAAATTTTGGATTAATCAAATCACTCTTAGGTAGGTATACTATACCACACACTACACAGAACACAGCATACCAAAAACTTCCTCTGAAACCAGGGAACCCTGGTACCATTCTCGTGCCACTTAGAGAACATCCCCAATTTAAAAATCTATGGGTATTACAGGAATTAGCATTATTCACACGCCTGGGACAAAAGGCAAATGCACACACTACTGCTCTTTAAAGTGACAATAAAATACAACTACATAGTTTAATTAAGATTCCTCCCTACTCTCCCATACAAGTGATATGCAGGTATCATCAGCTTTGTACTAGCTATAAATCTGAGACTTCTGCTGTCTTTATAGCACCTGATAAAAAGTACTAAAGTAGCCTCTTCACTGTTTCTGCAGCAAAGCAACCAATTCAAGTTGATGAGCAACAAGTATCACCATCAGGCCAACAGTGAATCACTCTTAACTAGAAGTGAAATAATTTATTTTAGAGACCCTATGTAAGGTAAAGGTTAAGTGTGATTAATCTCAATGTTGTAGTAAATTCATCAATATTAGAATGGTTTAAAAGTGCATAACTGCTTATCTTTTTGTATGTATAAAGTACTACTCACTCCAGCGCTGAAATAAGGGACTAAATACATGAAAACTAGTAATTCTACAGAAAGTTTACAGAAAGTTAAAAAACCTCTACATAATTGAAGTGACCTCAAACATACATAAAATGCAGAAGCAAGACATTAAGAACAATCTTGAAAAAATTTAGAGGAAAACTGCCTATTAATATTTGGTGATGCTGCATCCCTGATTAATCAAGGCACTGACATTTAATTTTAATGAACAAAGGAAATTCCATGCTACTATGAACAAAAGAAGTTCCTAATTGTATTGTAAACTTCCAAAACATTTTTACATAATGACACAGGAGATAGTAAATCTTCCATTGCAAGACAAGAAACTGCTCCTTTCCAAGGAAAGTGCTTTGTATCCATACTTCTAAGAGTCTCAGAGACAAAACACCTCATGTCAGCTAGCCCATAACAAAGTTCTTCAATTGCTACACTGTCATCACAAAAAAAACCTTCCATAAAAAACTTCTTTAAAAATGTTTAAATAAAATTTCTTCAATATTAAATACTACACTTGATATACAACTGCAAAATACAACTCCAACAATCCATTTGGTGTTTTCAATTTAACACAATGTTACCTGCATTTAATTAAATTGAAACCTTTAGGGTGAAAACAGCAGTACATGAAAATAAACACCCTTGCAAACAAACACCTTCTGCAAGATGTGCTTACCAAAAAAATCTTGCCAACCATAGGGAAGGTCAATTTCACATATTCACATTCAGTAATGCAGTGCATTACATAATACTTTCTAGATTAAGACATCTGTTTTACCATTAGAGTGTGAAATAATCATGGTAGCATTTTTCAAACTTTTAGTTAGGCAACCGTACCAGCTCAGACCCAGTATCATGTTTCCCTATCAATAACTCCCAATTACAGGACAAAGTACATGGAACTGGAACTTGATGTGACTCCACCCTCAGACTGCATTGCAACTGTGATTATTAACAAAAGTAGGATGCTACAAAGAATAACCCAAGAGACAGGTGACAGCTGAGAATTGGTCTGAAAATTTCAAAGGACTAATACAGTAGAAGATCAGCTGCTTTTTCAAGAAGATACTTACGTTATTGAGCAAGTGGCATTAGTGATAAAATGTATATATTTGGGGTTTTTTTAAGAGAACGGCTGAGTGAAACAGTCAGTCCTACAGCCGATCACATTTTACACTGAGGTCAACATTTATTTCTCTCTCACCTTTGTTTATGTTAAGAATCTGTATATTCTTTGATTCCTCGACTAACATCCAGATGGACATCTGAACATGAGTACAGAGAAAGATCCACGAAGAGTGAGATACAAAGAGGAAAAGGTAAACCAGTAGCTACATCCAGCAAATACAGTTTTTCACTTCATGATCTTGCAGAAACATTTCCATGATATTTCCTTCTACTAAGGGAAGACGTTCTTGCTTTGCACAGCAAGAGCTGGACCAGACACTACAACTGTGGTCTCCAAACTGATCAGCACTTAAAATTGAAGAGATCCATAACAGCTATACATTACATTTAAAAGTAAAAAGGAATGAAACTCAAGTTGGCATATTCTGACAGTCTTTTTTAAATACCATTTGAATGAGCTAAATTTTAAAAAGCATCTAAAAGATACAACTGATTTGGTTATAAGGAAACAAATACAAATCATTACCATAATAACGCCTCAAATAACCTACTAGATAGCTGCTGGGATTTCTCATCTTTTTAGACATTTCAGTTCCCACTGTTAGAGATATCAACCTATCAAGGATTTCAGCCTTGGCAGAATCCAATTTAGCAGTATTTGTTTTCAAATGACTGTCCATTCCCTCTCTGACAAGAGGTCTAAATGTGTACTAAGGATTCCCTTGTTCCCTCACTGATCATAGCCTACAAAACTGCCTAACAACAAAGCATCCTTACACTCTGTTTTCAGCATTAACTATCACTTTCATACTGCTCATAATCAGCCATACATTCATTGTGTCATTATTATTAACTGTGTGCCATTTGTATACTTTTTACCAAATACCAAATACATGTCTTCAAGAATTTCTCACAGTCAAGCAGAACTCACTCTACTCCACAGATCTACCTGTCTTTACACTTAACAACTTTTGGTATCATTCTTTGATGAACTCTGCACCCTTTTACTTCCCATACTGCATTAATCTGTCTATCATTGCCTCCTTGATCATCAGTGCACGATATTCTCTCAGTTCTGGTTTTTGCACAAAATCTATATACTCATATATATTCTATGTGACAACCTGCAACTACAAAAGATCTGCTTAGGACCACTACTGGCAAAGTGTCCCTATTCAGCTTTCTTGAAAGTACCACAAAAATAACAAACTCTTTCATCATCGTGTACATTCATTTTAAAACTAAGATCCTCTGATCTTTCTCTTCCTCATTTAGTATCCACATACATACTACTCTGAGACCTTCTGAAGTTTTTACTAATTTGATCGTTCTCAAATTGCTGTTCCATTTTAAACACCAGCCAAAACCCCTACTTATCTCCTTCCAAGAAGACAACACAACAGTTAAGCTGCAAAAATTATCTAAGTGACAAGACATGATCTATTGTAGTAAAACCTAGTTAAAATGGGGGGGGTAAGATATTGATAATGAATACTTGCCTAGAAAGAAGCATGGAGTCTTTTCCTCTGTATTTTTTGTGCTTAGTCTATAAATGGGACCTCCCTAGGTACACATGCCAACTTCCACAAATCCAGAAGGAAGGTGAACAAAAAAAATTTCAACTCTTCAGAAAATTAGCCATAAGGCAATACGAATAACTTAAACTTGATCTACTCAAAAGAAACCACAACTAGGCAATTCAATATCAGAATCTGCTAGCCTGTCTATATTCTGCCAATGGAACCCTGATGCAGGTTCTCCATAAAAACAGATCTCTACAGTTTAAAAAAATGAAAATCAACACAAACCAAAACAAAAAACCACCAATAGAACAAACCCTCACTACCATCAAAACACCAGAAGCAGAGCTCCTATCACTGCTAGGGGACACAGCAGCCACTCCAAGGAACAGTGGGACTGGCTGCTGAAAAAGGATACCACAAGCTGCTATGTAAGATAACAGCAATAATTTCTGATGTACATAGGCGAGAAAGAATGATTACTTAGGTTCTTTTTCTGCCCTCTATGCACTGAGGTAGGGCAAGAGGTAAAGAGACATTTACCCATTTTAAATAATGTGGTGTTTTTATTCTCTGGAGACAGTGAGGCTGACAGTTCAAGAGTGGCAATAAGCATTACTTCTCAACACAAATTATTTTTTTAGTTTACAAAAATGCAACAATTATTGAATAGCAAAAATCATTCCAGACACAGCAAAAAAAGAAACTATGCAGCTGTATGACAGTATGTGTGCAATATGGTAGAAACTGCAAAATTGTGTGGAAAAAACTGTTTACCCACATCTTTGACTAATTTACCTGCCCTCTCTCCTGTTTTGATCGTAACTTACATTCAATACCATGAAGTAGCTTTAAACAACAGCCATTTTATTTATTCTACTTAGAATAGGCCGAGTTTAATAGTTCCCTTTACAAATTTTAAGGTTTTGGACAGCAACAGTTTTATATCGGGTAAGATCAAGAACTGTAAAAAAGAAACAGTACTTTGCACTTACTTCCACCCACAAGATCTAAAGTTGGTTTCTAAATTTTTGTGTTTGTAGATATATTTTGCAAGTTTGTTCCACTAAATCTTTTCCTCTCTTGTTGAAAATTCTTAACACATGTAATATTAGACAGAAAACGAAATTAAGTCCACGCAATCAAAAACGAACTGATACCCAGTCCAGCACATGCTATACTGACATGTAGAGTAAGATATATGCATTTCTTATACAAACCATGTAGAAAATAATATTCATAAACAATGTTAATCTTTTAAAGTGACAAAAACTTTTGAAGAAACCCTTACTGTTCCACAACTGTATCCTTCTTAGCTTTCATAAATGCAGCAATATCCATAAAGAAATGTTTTCCAAGATTAGATCTTTCTCCTTGCAAGCTCTTTAAGGAAGAGTTCAAACCCTTTATTTGATTATATGCAATTTTATCCTTCTATTAAAATGTCATAAAGGCATAAGAGTAACAGTAATTGTGATGACAGTTTTTTAAAGCGAAAATTAAAATGTTCAATTGAGTGTTAATGAAAAAAATATAAACTAAGAGTACAGAAATTAATTCTGGTCATTCAGCACTGGTGGTGCAAGCAAAGATGAAGAACCACTAGAGACTTTGTACGAGTAAATCAAAACCTTGGTGCACAAAACAGGTTGTGCAACTCAAGACTGAATCAAATAATGACAGCCCTCACTCACAAGCCAATTAATTCCAGCGATCAACTTAAATTAGGGAGTAGACCATTAAAGAATAAATTATCAGTATTTGATTATTTAACTTTTTCTACAGTACCTACTCCATCTGTCCTCCCAGTGCTCACTCAACTAACATTCCCACATTCCCGCTTCCTCATCCAATGCATGAATGCACCCAGCCCACTCTATATTCACATTCCCTCCCTTTGCAATTTGAATACCTATGCTCAAAAAGTCTCCTCTCTCCCTCTCGGTTAAACCACCTCCAAACACCTTGTCTTCCTTCATCTTAGGCCTACAAGTGGCATGTGTTACTTGGCCCAGCTGCAAGCAGAATTTGCATGTGCTTCCCAGCTGAGTACAAATTGTCTTCTGCCAGGTCAGCAATCTACATAGAGTCCTCAAGCTGCACAGCTGGATCAGCTGGCTGTCTGGTCAGGAGATGTGAATCTTCCCAGTGGACAAATGCCAAATCAAAAAGGGGAAAAAAATTGTGTCTCTGAAGCCACAAACCATAGCAAATACACTCCATCTGTGAAAACAAAAAAAAAGCCCTTGAAGGAAAAGATAGTCTTGAGAGTCACTTTCACCTGGTGGCCTTCTACAGCAAAATCTCATGCAATACACCCTTTAAAGTTCCACGTAGTAAAGCAATGAGATCAACAATCCTGTATATTTGTATTGTTGGTGTTCTATATGGGATGCAAACAATTATATTTATCTCATCTCTACTTCACTAACTTTACACAATTCTTTGCACAACATAAAAGAGGTTTTAATCATATTTATTTTGATGTTGTGAGTGCTGCAAGATGGCAGTATGACAGATCACACTACTAGTGAAATTATAATAAAAATTAGTAAATTCTTTGTTAAGTTTCTGAAAACAAGAAATACTGGTAACAGCTTCTTGTTTTCTTTACTCAGCAAGATCACCAAGCAGCACCCCCCTCCAAAAAAAGCAAACTTTTAATTAACTCACACAAGAAACAAATCCTGTTGCTTTCATAAACATAAAAAGAAAACAATCACCAAACCTCGAGTCTGCAACTTTTGCTTACATGCAAAGACCTCCTGAGGACAACTAAAGACAGAACACTCTGCTTACACTAATTTCACTATCTTAAGTTTTGAATGCATCTTTAATAACTTCAATTTTTTTATTTCTTTCCTTGTTAAAGCAAGCACATCTTGTGTTAATATACACGGTCCAATGTGTACACACCTGACCTTTTACAAGTGCATTGCAGAATTGACACAGGATGCCACCACTTTCAGCCTATCTCTGAAAGAGGGATGAAATTCTTCCTAAGCAAATCTATTGCTTAGTCTACAATTGCAAAGTCTACAAACACTGTTCTTACAACAGACCTACAGAACCCACCACAAAACTAACTTTCTTTCTACCAGGCACATAAATCTATAGTTCATCATAGTTTTTAATTGCATCACACACAAATACATGCAGAGATACATCTGAAAATTCAGGGAAGCTGGATGTTATTTTACAGGTTTATGTAGATGATTTTTAAGTCCCCTTTTTCTTTGATGCTGCTTAAGCCCTTTCTTCAACAGCTGGAGTAACTCTGCTTAGAATAAAATTTTACTGCTTATTATAGAATGAAAGATACTACAGAAAAATGGGATTTGTGTACTAGTAATATAAGAATCTAAACAAAAAAAAATTGTATTCGTTTATAACAAAAAACACCTTTTGAGGAACACAACTGTATTTCCATAATAATAGCATATTGACCATAGGACATATTAGTGAAAATACAGAACATGAAGTCATTGCTACCAAGTACTGTATTTTGATTTTCTAACCTTTTATACCTTCACTATGTTTCCATCTGCATAGACTAAGATGATATCTTTCTAATAAATAACTTCATGCTACATAAACAGAGAAGAGTATGGTATTGAACAGGATACCATGATACAGAAGTACTTTTAAATATTTTTTCTAAATGCTTACTAAAGCTATCTTAAGTTGTACAGTAGTTAGGGAATTGAATATTCTTCAAATTCAATGAAACCAACAGTTCACTACGAAAGCTAGCCACTGCACATGACTGTGCTCAGAAACAAAATATTCATATAGACAGAAAAATTGCACTTCTATACCTCAGAGTTAAAAAAATGACCTTGGAAGAACAAGCAAAATGCACAACAACGCTGCAATGCCAGACTGGGTCTGTAGAGTTCCTGAAAGCATGTTTTCCCGGTGTGTGAAATACCTTTCAGATATTCATCTGGATCCTGTGAATTCTGCATGTCCACAGTTGCAGAATTATTTTTTTAACTGGTACCAGAGAATCTATTACTGTTTTGCTGTAAAAAAAAAATCAGTATTATACCGTTGCTAGGCACCTGACATTTAGTGCTTTGTCCTCTTGCCCTTTTACCTGCATGCACCCTTTCCTTCCTTCAATTTTCTTTACAATTAGGAATTAATTTGATTACAGTAAATATACCATGTACAGTCAATGGGTACAGACATCATAGGGGCACAGAACATTCTATGAATTTCAGCTTGTAGTCAAAGATTAAGATGATGATCAGCAGAGGACAAGAGACAAACAGACCTGTGAGCTAGGCAGCCGGGGTAAGCAGTACTACAACAGTGAATCCCCCTCAGCTCACTACCAAAGGAGAAGACTCCTAAATCAGCCCATGCAAGTAACATCATGGAAGCCAAGACTGCAGAAGAAAGATGCCCAGAAAGCACATTCAAGACCTCCTTAAAAATACCCATTATTGAGATTATTCAATTATCATACTGAATGATGAGTCATAACTACGTGATAGGAGGGAAAAACAGGTATCTCACAGTGATAGGACAGATTATACTGCCATGGGATTTATTCCTGTTTACCACAGGGAGTACAAATCTCAATCATGAAGAATATTATTTACCAATAAAGTTGAAGTTGCATATTTATACATTAAATTATACATTTATACATTTATACATTAAATGAGGCAATTTCTGATTTTTCAAATATATTTACTATTCAACTGTAGCATTACAGGAACATATACAGTTAGAAATGTGATTTTTCCTAGGTTCTCATAGATGGTATTGTGGGGAGAAATGCATCCAAGAAAAAACTCTAATCTGCAATATTTCAAAGGTCTGTGATTCTCCCCAAAAGCACAGGGAAAAAAAAAGTGAATTTTGTAACAACAGTACTGTTTACTTGGCCACTGCCTGGATTCTACATTTAATTAAGGCCACTAGAACACAAATACTCCTGAGCAAAATAACTCCTGAGCAAAATTGCTATGTAAAATAGAGTTGTTCCTAAGTTCATTTCCATACATTTTCTTTTAATATATTTTTTAAACAGATGAAATCCTCCACACACACTTAGCCTATGTCATAATTATTGTTAACTTACTCAGAACATGCTAGACTTACCTGCAAAGTATTTTCATTTAGCTTAATTAAGCCCCTGGGATACATCCCAAACAAAAAGTTGCTCTAACACATTATGTCCCAGTAGTTCAAGTTGCTATAGTACTTCTCTAAAGAATTTGAACAGAGCTACTCTAAGTCAAGTCATATGATTTAGTGACCTGCAGAGCTGAGAATCTCTACAGATGGATTCTCATGACAGCACAGCAACCTTTGGTCTGGAAGACAGAGGCCAACCAGCAGATGTCACAGCACGTAACAATGGAGAAATGCAGACAGCCTTAAGTATGGCCCACCTAAACTTCTGCAAACAAACATAAGAAAAGTCCAGCAAACACTGCAAGAGAAAAGGTCTCTCCAAATCAGAACAACAACCTTACTTCACAGACTTTTCATGTATTTCAGGCAGCTATGGATCAACAAGTAACACTGTAAATTATTCTAAAAGACTACTCATCTGAACAGTTGCTCCTCCCACACCAATAAAAAAGGAAAACAGTATAAACATGGTTCACTCTTGCAGACAAACATGCTCTGGCGCATCATTCAACAGAACTCCACTCTATAATTATAGTATGCAATCCCTCTTGCAGAAAAGCTGGCTTGCTACAATTCATCTGGAGTTACAATAAATGTATGCACATTCACTCTGAAGATAGAGAAACAAAAAGTAGAGAACTCAGCATCACAGTTGAAAATCTAATTAGAGTCTGCTTAGATGCGAACTTGTTGCTCCAAGGATACTGAATTTTAGATCTGATACCTAGCTCACTAGTCTAGTACCTCAGGCAAAGCCTAAGCTCACTGTTCTGGGTACCATCTTGCTGTTTTATTACTCTTCCTTAAAATAAGCTTCTTTCTTTCAACCCTTCCAATATGTCTCTGCTTAGGTATCCCAAATTCATTTATTCCCTAAACAATATAGATTGTTCTTACTCTCATCTATGCTATAATTTTCTGCTTCTCAACACTGCAGGGGGCACGCAAGCTTACAAATAGTTTTCTTTTCCTCATATATTCCTACTTTATATTAATTTCTAAATAGTTAAGATATAACAAAGAAACATGAAGAGACAAAATCCCAGCATTAAAGAACTTAGTCTCACTTCTCTGTGAGACAGGTAAGTAAACATCATTATACCCACTTTTATAAATAAGGACAAAACGATGGTAAATGATTTAACCAACTCCACAGAATAAATACATATCAGATTGACAACCAGAAACAAGATCATGTGATGAGATCTCAAGCCTATACAGTCTTCACTCTATGAACTGTACATCTTCTAATGTGGCCTGGTGGTACTCCAAGTAGACCCATCCAAGCTGCAAGGCACCTCTGACACTCTGAACAAGCATTTTAGAACAAAGCACAACAAAACGAAACACAAACAATCCAATCTCATAATGTTACATACTTAGTTTTCAGTTTTCCAATTCAATGAACACAATATCCTGTTTTATTTTTCAAACAATCCTTCCTCAGCTACTGATAAAAGAGGAATTTTAAAAGACAGCAAGTAACAGTAGCCCCCTTTTATGGATGGTTTAACTAATCCTCAGGAAGAAGAAACTGGCCTTGCATGGACTCCAGCATTATCAAAAAATAACAATTAAAAAAGCTATACTGTATTTGAATTTAATTATTATTTGACCAGCATTCTCAAAAGTAACAGCCCAAATCTCTGTGTACCTCAAGTACCTCACCTGTAAAACAAGAAATTTTACTTCTCTATTTCCTTTGTTACTGAGGAAAGTGGGGAAGGAATGAGGAATGAAAAAAGTATGTCATTCTTATCTTCTGAAGTTTAACTGCAAATAAACAAGACAAACCTTATTGGTTTTAAAGTTAGTTTTAGAAGTCTGAAACTCCTTTCTTTAGTCTAGGCTTATCCCACTTTATAAGGAAAGCAGCAGTACTCTTACATTCCATAATGCATTCTTGATCCTGTTCTAATATTCACCATTTATTCAAACCTAAGATATTAAACCACAGCTATTAATAATTTCAAATTATAAAATAATTTTTATTGGTTCAGTTGCAGATTAGAGAATGGCCTTAATGTACAAACTTTCCATCAATTAGAAGATTCAGTAGGTCCTGAAAGTCTCCAGTTACAGCAGATTGCCAGAAACTTGCTCTTTGTAGGTTATTTGTTCTGACAAATAACCTGAAAGCTTATCAGTCCAGATAAGCTTTCAAATTAAACAATCAAAATTCTGTATTAAAACAGAAGAACAATATTTACTCCTCCCCAAATAAACCAGTGTATATCAGTTTAGCAGTAGCTGTTTTAGTTATTTCTAACACAAAGACTGCAGAAAAATAATCAGTAAGAGAAAAATGCATTAACATTCATCACACTTAATTTTTCACTACATTTTCCAACAGCAAAAATGAGCTTACCCTTTGAAGGAAAAGCTGAGAAACTTCAATAGAGGCCAGGCTCATCTGCATAGTGTCTAGAACCACAACAAAACTCTAAGAGCAATTTTAAGTTACCTGTATTTACTTTTACATGCTGCTTGGTGTCTTCAGAAGAGGCCTAATGTAAATTTTACATTACAAAAACTCGTATTTTCTTTCGAGTAGATTCCCAGGAATTCTGACAATACAACACCCATCTAAATAAATAACTTCTGTTGAGATACATTCTAAGATATTAACAATCAATGTACTTAAGTACTTTAAATAATGCTTTTAGCATGAACAGCAACTGGTCTTGACTGTGAAGGCAATGACTGCATGATTACAGAACAACTGAAATATAAATCCCCTTCCAACTATGTAAAATATTTGATTCAGACTTAAAAGCAAGGCCTCAGACATCTGACTGAAACACGAATGACAATTTTTATCTTGAGGGGGGGAAATTTTTAAAAGAAATCATTAAAACACCCATGCATTTGTTTCCTATCTCACCAGTGACTGCAGGATTTGTGACAAAATTCAGTGCAACAGATTCTACACGTGAAGTCTGTAGTGTTACAAAGAACAGTCTATAGTTATTCAAGATGAAAGCTTTCATTACAGTGTTGTTTAAGAATGGACAAAACCTGTAAGGTCATCTGGTCTACTTGTCCACCAGTCCTGGCTTGTTACCCATTGCACATGCACTAGAGCCCTGACCAGGCTAGTTGTGAAAGATACATGATGTGGGCTTCCTCCCTGCTCTGCTTGGCACACTATTAAGATACAAAAGTGTATTTTGGGAGGTTTGAGGGGGGAGGGGAAAAGGGCTGGGGAAGGCCGGTTGGTGCTGCTATCTGCTCTGAATTTTCTTCCTCAGTTTCATCTCAGCTTACATGTTAATACAGCCTCTTATTCTATTTAAAAATTAATCTCTCCTTTAAGTATTTAGGCCCTTCAAAATGCTTGTCAGATACCATTTCCCCTTCTCACCCAAAATCTTCATTTAGCCAAGCAAAACAATTATTTCCCAATTTTTTTTAAAAAGCAAATACTCCCTTCAGCCTTCTTAGTATCTTGCTGCTGTTCTCTAAAGTTTGTTAAGTTGCCCCACCTGTTGCAGAGGCTGTGGAAAACACTACTCCAAGTACAGTGACATAAAAACTCATCTCTCACTTGTTCAATGCCTTTGTGCCTAAATTTGTTCTGATTTTCAGAAGCTTTATATATTACACTGCAGGTTGAGATCCATTCCTCCTGTTGGAAGTATGGACAACCCCCTTTCATATGAAAGGTAGCTGGGTGCATACAACTGATGGAATTATCAGGCCCAAGGTATCACTCCTATCCCTTTTTCAACAATGCTGCTTTCCAGGTTATTCCCTCACAATGAATACCTGTTTTGGATTACTGTCACTCAACTGCTTCCACTTGCATTTTCCTAACTAAATCTCATTGCAATTTTCCAGCAGTGGGCCTAAGTTCTTTATATAACCTTTTCTTTACTGCTTTGACTTGTGTTTAACTCTTCCTGTTATCTACGTCTGCTAACATTATAAGCACACTATTGACCTTCTCTCCAGACACTAAATGTGCCTAAAATGGCTAAACTTCTGCCACTACAAGCATGTATAAGCACTGATGTTACTCTTTTTGCTCCCAGAACTGCTGGGACTCACCAAAACTACAGTTTATTCTATTTTTCTTTGTAGTCCTTCACCCAGTTCCTCATTCAGATGACTACTCATATACACAATCTCTCAATGAGATATTTCAAAATGTATTTGAATTTTAGAAAATATGCAAAATATTACTACAGCTCTTACTCTGTCCTCATACACTGGAGCCTCAAACCTGCAATCACATCTGGCAAAGAGGCCAGTCCTGGACTTCTCTACAATCCCCAATATACTTGCAGATGCTGCTGCAGTATCAGATCCTAATTTCAAACACTGGGCAAGAATAATAAAGTAAACTCTTTAAAAGTAACTTTACTTATTGTTTCCCTACTATTTCTGCCTTTATATTAGTAGGAACAGAACCCCATAAATTTATGTAGTTCATAAGCTCGTGCCTTTTTTTATTACCCTTTAAAAAAAAATAAATAAATCAGTATTATTATTCAGTTTCTTAGTGATATCTCGAAGATCAAATTACTTACAAATACATCTTCATGCCTTTTATGAACCCCCACTGTTTGTTCTCGTATGGTCCTGATTTTTGATTGCTCAACTTTTTCATCCTACTTCATCCTATATGTGGTATTTCAGGAAATCCAGTGTAATGTCTTGTCCTTACAGTAACCTTACACAACTTGTCATTTATTAATTGATCTTTCCTCTCTACCTGACTTCTCCTTACTTTCCCAATCTATTTACAAAATCAAATTCATATTCACCTTTAACTGGTATTAACTCATTTGTGCTGCCTTTACCAGAAGTTTCTAACATACATCTAGCTCTCATATATCAGAAATCCACTGCAGAACTGTGACTTAAACTTATTTTACCTGACACTGAGGAAGGTAAAATTTTATTTTAATGTAGATAAATACCTTTTAAAAGCAAATTGATTTTTAATTCAGTTAGGCATACTTCATTTGCACGTGTAGTTTACAAGCTCTCAGTCCCCAAGACAGGGTGAAGGCCCACAACAGAATAAATGTATCATTTATGTTCAGGAAAGCCAACAGAATCTTACACAAATGCGAAAAGTCACATCAGCCCAATTTTTTGTAGGGCTGTAACCTAACCAACCATTAACACAAAAAATAGCCTATACTTCAAATTATCTTTCTTTGCCCCCGTCGTCTATGTTTGCCAACTGACAAAAGCATGAAAGCATGCCCACATTACCCCATATTAAAATATTTTCGTTAACATGATAAAATAATCTTCAAAGAAGCATTTAGAAAATGCTTTACTAATTCACCTCAATTGAGATGAAACATCTAATTTGCACTACATCCAAGGGAATTACACTCTGATACCGTAGAGACTCAAAGAACTACATTAACAAGTACAGTCTATCAATGGTTATCGGTACTGTGGCTTTTGACTACTCACTAAGAACCACAGTGCATAAATTACTTCACCTGTCAGACAACTCAAAGCAACACAGGCACAGAGTTTGAATGGTTCAGTCTTCCTATTATAACTTTTTCCAGAGAAAGAAGTGAGAGGACAGTGTAAGGGAGAGAGAATAGACAGGATTGTCCATCATATATTCAAGTATCACCTAACATAAAGCTTATTGATAATTATACCAGAAGTTTAAACAATTCTTGACTGTAATGAAGCCTAACATACATTCATAAAGGCATCAAACAAAATTCCCCAACAGACAAAATTTATAAGTTATTTAAATAAAAATGTACACCTTACAATTGCCTAGAAAAAATATAACCCAATTACTGTATGACAAAACATTTGTTTTGGTCAAGTCAACTGGACTCCTGTTGTCACACAAATAATTCAACTTTAAAATTGCTATGTAAATTATTTAGAAAGTCCAAATTACAGCATTAATAGTGATAACACAGCAAAACGTGTAAGTGGTCCATGCAGCTTGAGATCTTATCTCTATGAACATGGCATACCAGATCTTTTATAGAAAAAAAAGCAATTTTCATCACAAATGAATTAAAATGTGCAAATGCACATGCATACCACCAAATTCTTCTACATTCAACAGAGTCCCATCTGCCATGCACATCGCTCATTTCACAGGACACATAAGACTCAACTGGACGAAAACACATATAAAAGTTGATAGGCCTCAATTTGTTTGGCTTTGTTTGCAAAGTCATTGTGAGGCCAAGATACTTGGGACTCAAGAGGAAAAACTCTTTTTAAGAGTAATTGCTCATCAGTTCATAAAAACCTAGCCCCGTGAGAAACCTCATGTTATATTCCTGAACATAAATAAAAAGTGCTTTTACACAAATTTATCATTAGAGCATTTTTTCTTTTCCTATACCAAATCCCTCCTCTAAAACAAACCAACTTTCTAGTTTAAAGCTAAACAAACATTAGCCTAGCAGAGATGTATGTGCATATACAGCCTTATTACTGGACATGTAAGGAGGTGAATGCAGCTAAAAAACCATACACAACAAGTGTAGATCATATGAGAAGCAACAGTGAGTAAAGAAGTAATCACAAAAAAACCAAAACCAAGCACAAAAACCACACCACTCCAAAACCAACAGCCTTGACATGTTTATTTCAGAATGGTCTAAGTAAGTCCAAGAACCTATAACAAATTATATTATATTTCAAAATTATTCATCTTAACTGTTTATTAATTTTCCTTAAATTACAAATAAAACCCTTTCAGTTATTTGTATGTAAGATTATATTAGCATGTTAATAATAAGATTTTTAAAGTCTGATTCTAAACTAAAAAGTAATATCTTATTAAAAATTAATAATCAGGGCCAAACTAACATTGTGATCACTGTCAGAGTGCATAAATGCTTTCAAAACATAGGTGTAGAGACATTTATACAACCTGCCATTACAAAGAGTTAGGCCATCCACCCATTAACCAAATAGGGAAATAAAAAGGAATCAGGAAAAACCAAGAAACCATATACCATTTTGCAAATCACATGTAAAAAACCAAGAAAATAATAGATTGTGTGGCCCAACAGAAAAACTCAAAAAGCAAAAAACTTCTTTCTATGATTCAATAAACTGTAATAAATGTTTTCCCAATACATCTAGCAGACCAGAAAAAAAAAAAAAAAACCAACCAAAAAACCCAAGAACCAAAACAAAACCAACAGCTAACTAAAACAAAACAGAGAAGGACATCCTGAAGTCAGTTTCCCTCTTCTTTCCAAGGCCTGTTACAAATCAAACTTCACTAAAGCTATTAACAGTGGTAATTTCTTTTCTTATAGTCTGGATCTTAAAGTAATCATATGTCACCACCAAAGAAAGAAAAATTTGGTAACTACAGATATCTGACAAAGGTTTTCCAGTCATCATTGTAACTCAATAACTGCTCCACTGTGCTATGAACTCCACAGCTTCAACCCAGAAGTCAATCTAGGACAACCAATAGAAAGTGCACCTGTACAATTACAGTATTTCCTAAATCTGAAGGCCAAACCAGAGACAGATAAAGCTTGTGTGTACTCAGTTCTGCAAAGCAGAAGCCCAAAAGTCCATACATCTTTTGTACATATAGCACATCTGTGTAATCATCAATTACAATGAAAAATATCATTTATACAACTCAGAAACAGAAAATTACACTCCTTAATCCACATACATTAAACTTTGTTCTAAACGGAATATAATTACCTATATATAGCACCTAAAAGCACTACAAATGCAATAATTTTGAATTCTTTCACATAAAAAATAATCACCAGAAGTTAATAAAAAAATTTTTTTAGAAGTCATCTAGTAACTCAACATACACAGTAGTTTAAAATACTCATTATGAACTCCATGCTACATTGCAAAAATAGTCAGCATCACAATATACAATCTGTACAATTTCAAGGAATGAAGTCTTATTTTTAAGAAATGCAAACATCTATTTTTCAAATAACAGTAGAAATTATTTAGCTCTTTAAAACAAAAAATAATATATGCAACTAGCAACAGTATCATTTATCCAAAGAAGTCTACCTTCCTACAGATGCATGCTCATTCAATGTCTGACCCCACTGAGCAGTAAACAAGTTTTCATGTAACAACACATCTCAGTGCTTCAAAAATTAAACTAAGTTTCTCTAATTGAATAACAAGATCTCTCAGTAACAGGTCTCCAGTATCACGATTCTAAAACAATCCCTAAAAATGGCTCTGACATACACTGTTTATTATCTTGGGATCCTTTCAGAGTTCAAGGTTTGCAGATGTAAAAGCACAAATAAAATATCTACAAAAAAAAGAATTACTTTTAACTGAGCACTGCATCAGGCCACAAAAGAATTACAAGTTCTTTCTAATTTATTCTATGGAATTTCTTAAAAAGTAGGGGTATTTTTATTACTGCACACACTGAAAACAAATATAATGGCACAATCAAAAAACACTACTGCAACAGCTTGATAGCACTCACCGCAAGTAATACTGTTTTAAAGCGAAGGCAGCGTTAGAACAACTTCTGGGAAAGTTAAACTCCTCTACAATTTCTCCCCACTGATTCTTCTCTGATACCTGTCAAAAAACCAACACATAGGCCGAGATACACAACATCCACATAAACATGTCGTTGACAGCAAACATCCCCCCAAAATCCCACAAGCTACTATGCAGGAAACAGGAAAACACACAAGAAGAAATAAACAAGAATGTATATGGGATTTAGAACTATATATTTTACTGACAGTCTCTGGTTATTTCTCTTTCGGGAATAATCCTGCTTCTCACCTGCATTTTACTTCATTTATTTTTTTAATAAACTTACCATATTTTAAATACTTTTTTTCGGGGAGCGGCCCGGAGGGCTGTTGTTGTTTTGGGGGGTTTGTTTGTTTTCGTTTTTACTGCCTGGACAATAACCAATCGGGAGTCCCTCTGTCGCCCCCTTTTAAATCCTACCGCGGTCCGTTAAAAACCCAAAGTTTAAAATCGGACCGGACGGAGGGGGCGGGGGCGGCCCCTGGCCTGCGGGGCTGGTGGGCACCCCGCTTGGGGGGGTTCCCCCCGAGAGGGATCCGCAGACACGGAGAGGCCTTTCTTTTGAGGCCTACATTTCTGTCCCCAGCCTTGAAGCCTAAAGATGGCTATTTGATTACACACCGTCTTGGGTGCCCCTTTTGTTATTTTTCCCCGGGAAGGGCTCGGAGGGCAGCGCCCGGCCCCCCCCGGCTGCGAGGATCGTTTCCTAGCCCATGCTCCGTGCCGATTATCGATGTTAAACATGCCCGCTAATTTTGAGTTGCACTAAAACTGCGCTCAGACTCTCTCCTCTCTGTGAGAGAAGAGAGAGAGAGAGGAGACACACACACACACACAGGGCTGCCACTGCCAGCCAAAGGAACTGCCTTTCGCCCACCAGAGAGCTCCGCTGCCCCCCCTCGCCTTCTCCCGTGGAAGGATTGGGGGGGGTCTGGGGCCGGAGGAGGAACGGGCGGGGTGTGCGCCGTACCCCCGGATCCCCCTTCAGCGCTCCGCCGACAAGGCCGAGCCACCAACCTGCCTGCTCGCTTCCTTCTTCCACCCCCCACCTTCTCTAACCGGCTTTAAATAGGACGGTTCCCGGCCACCTCGGCTCCCCCCACCGCCCCCAGGGGTCAGAGAAGACTTTTGGGAAGAGGTTAGTGAGAGGGAAACCCAAATTAAAACTTCCACTCACCTTCCCAAATCCGCCTAAAGTGGTGACTCTGGTGTAGAGAGCATGAAGATCCAGCTCCTTCCCACCCACCACGGGGATCTTCTTAAAAGGAGACCTGCCAAAGGAGATACACACAAAACACCACAACTTGTCAGCTCTGCCCCCTTTTCTCCCCTCGCTGGGGCTGCCGTGTCCTTCAGGGAAGGGGCTGGAAGTTGGATCTGGTCGGTTTAAAACCTCCCCCCCTCCCGTTCCATCTCCCCATTTTCCTCACCCTCTGCTGTGGTGAAACTGCCGCAGCTCGTCCAGGAAAGCGAGTCCCTTTCTCCGCTGGTCTGCGTGGTTTTTACCCGTCGAATTTGCCATTTTTGTATTAAAAAAAAAAAGGTTCTCGTAAAAAAAAAAAAAAA
>VZTY01026717.1:0-57713 GCA_013400935.1 Turnix velox
AGCCCTTTGATCATCTTCCTGACAGACTGGCACCCCAAATTTCATTCATCCTGAAGGCTCTCTGTACCCAAGAGAGTGATTCTTTTTAAAAAAAATCATTCTATCAGCTGCCATTGCTGAGCAGACAGAGCTCTGCATACGAGGTAACAAGTCCTCACTGTTAATCAAACTTGAGGAATGACAGGCTTTACATAATCTATGAAGCTGCAAAATGACACGTATATTGTCAGTCCTGTTGAGAAAACTATTAATTGGTGTTGACTGGATATTTTTACAGAAAAAGAAGCAGCCCTGTCCTTACTGTGGCCTGTCAGCAGTTAAAAGAAACATTTTGTAAAATCACAAAATTGCTGTGCATAACTGGACCTGTGCCCGTAAAGGAGAAACAAAACAGTCAAAGCAGAATTATAGGATTCATAAATGTACTAATTTTGTATGAAGGATTGCAATTTTAAACACACTAAATATCAGCCCTGTGAGAAAAGCTGGGTATCACAGCTATAAATTTATATATAAATGTTGCACCTTAAGCAGAGAATCTTATGATCAATAAAGAATGACCTGAAGCACTCAGATGTGCCTCACAAATGTCAGCTCTCACAACAGATCTGTGATACAGAGAAACACCCTCACCTCCTTTTTAAAGCAAGGGCACTTGAAGCCTCCAGAAGCAGAGGCCAGGGATCATTCTTCTGACAACAAGGCCTTTGACCACAGTGTGACCAGTGCAGAGGAAGGCAGCTCCAAATCATGAGCTTGTGTTTTAAGTAAAAAGGGCTTTCTCCAATGATGCTCTAGAAGCATCTTCTTTATGTTTGTAATGGCACCTACTGAATCTCAGTGTAAAAGGTATCCCAAATAGGTAATGGTGGTGCTACAAACAGGAGAACTCGGGAGTCTCAGTAGCTTTCTCTACTATTCTTCAATGTTTTTTCATAGTCCTGTTTCTCTCAAAGTCTTTCTTTCCCCTTGAAAAGGAATTGTATGAGGGCAGAAGAAGGGCCCAAACCAGTATCCCTTTAGTTAAGTCAAGACACAGATACCTGGGTGGCAAAGGACCTCTGGGAGAGTGTTTTTTACCATCTGCAAGGAGTTGCCCCGATGAGGTTTAGTCCCCTTTCTCCTTTCATTAGGAATATTTACAGTGGGAGAACAGAAGAGGAAGCCCTGTTTCCTCCTAAACCCTCATTCAAGGCAATAGAATTTGATGGAAGGAGCATTAAAGTCAACTTGTAGCACAGAAAAGCCTTGCAGTAAAACACAAAATGCCTCAGTCTAAGGGATGTTCAGAGTTGTTGCTCTAGATGTTCAGTTATTACTGATTAATAAAGTAATTAAGGTAAAGTTCCCACTCCTTTTATTAATTCCACCACTTATCATATTACTTTGCAAATATAAATAATGTAAACATAATAGAAATATAAATATTAACATTTTGTATATATTATATGATTATATTAATCTTATTTCTAATTATTGTAGAATTCTGAACAAGTTTTCACAACCACGTATCCAGCAACATGGTTGGTTTTGGTTGGCTTCTTACAGTTGAAGCCAGGACTACCCCATGCCAAGAGCAGAGTGCATTGCTCATGGGGACAGATGACAGATTTGTAGCTCACAATAAAAGCACCTGCAGGTTTATTGTTGTGCTGTCATGCATTTCAAAAGCTACAGTAGAGTGAACCTAAACAATGCCATATTTATGTGATGATAAATGTCAGGTCTCCGTGGAGTTTCAGCAACAGAACAGGTAATGGCAAGTAAAAGAGCTTGGGTGAAACTGCATCACCAATAGTCCCACTCTCTGTGACCCATCACATTTTCTCATAACATGAAAAGATTGTACATGACATCTGCAACCACTCCTACAAGGAAAACATTCTCACATTCTCCTTCCATTCCTGTATCTCTGGCATCTCCAGTAGGATTATCAAGGTGGGTCCTGTTTGTATCTACCTTCTAAGTCTGAAGGCTTAAGAATCCCAGTTTTAAGGCCTGTCTGCCTGTCTTTATTCCACTGATTTACACAAGGATTTTGTTTATCACTTCAGAAGGTCTATATTTTCATTATTTGCTTTGCCAAGGAACATTAATGCTTCCAAGCAAACATCATGCTTTAAAAACAGCACCAAAAGGCAAAATGCCTCAGTAGCAGGACACCTGCAGTGAAATCAGAAGTTAACAACCTTGCAAATCCTGCCAACAACAACACTGCAGACTGCTTCATACATCTAGCTGGGGAGAGCTGACCCAAAATACTAGACACCAGCAAGTTGAGGAAAAAGAAGAAAATAATCACTTTGTGGGACATCTGCTACAGGAAGAGTTTATTGGCTTTTAGGAAATAGCCCCTAAAATTTTTGGTGTTTGTATTGTTTATATGCTTATCATACATGCATAAATGTAGGATCTTGGACCCATAATTACTAAGTCTTTTTCAGAGTATCTGAAAATTCTTTGAGTCTCCAGTATGCAAAGTGGTTTTCTGGCATGCTGGCTGTTACAAAGCATTAAATCAAGTATTCAAGATTTATATTGCTAAAGCACCCTCTAGTGGGGCGATAACAGAAGAGTTATTTTTTGCATAGACACGATGACTACTCTGCATATTAAAGAGCAGGCAAGTTAAAAGCTGGATACTGGTAGAAACGGGCAAACACACTGAATCTTTAGTCAGTGCTTTTGCTGCCCATGCAACTTGCCACATTCACCATAATAACTGAAAATTGTCAGTGAGATGGTTTTTTTTGTATGTAACACAGAACAATGGCATCATTTCAGTCTTCATCTAACCTCTTACTCCAAGAAGATACAGGTAGATCAGGAGCTTTGTGGCCATTTCCAGCTGAGTTTGAAATATTTCCACCACAGAGCGTGCACAAATGCTGTGTGCAACAAATTACAGTATTTGACAACCACCATGGTGGAAAAAAAGAAAAGAATCTTATATCTAAGCTTTTTCCCTCATTGAAACTTCTCCTTCTGATGATTCTCAGCCTACTGTGCACCTCCAAGCATTCCATGTACTTTGTCTTTACAGTGTCATCATCTTGAAACATTGGAAAAATATTCAGTCACCCCTGGCTATAGTTTGTACATAAAAGCCTTCCTAAAAGCCTTCTTAAAAGATGGTGAATGGCTGAAGATAAAGCATGATGCTGTTAGATGCAGTACGCCTGGCTCAATAAGGCAGATTACTTTCTGGTCTCATGCTGGTACCCTCATTCTGCAAGAAGTTCATCTCATAAAGTTACTTCCAATTAGAAGCATGCATTAAAAAGTCTAAGACAAAAGCTTGCACAACTGCTTGTGGAGCCTGGACTGCAAAATTTTTATGTAATACTTGACAACTCCCCAACTAGTTTTGCCACCAACTGAGTGAAACAGAATAAAATCTTAAATTCAGTTTGAAAGCAACCCAAGGATTGCTAAGAGTCGGTTAAGCTTAAATGAAGCTGGAAAAATACTACAGCCACCTTTCCACAGAGGCTGCATCTGTAGAAGGTGTTGTTTACCTTCCCAAATTATGTTGGTGAGGTGACAGATGTCATCCTCCAGAACACAGGCACACAGCTAATCATATACTTGGAGGTTGGTGGTATGGGGTAGAAGAGCATTCACTGAAAATCCATGTGACCATGCATCTGTGACAAACAGCAGGAGGAAAACTTGAAAAGGCACTTCCTGTGATGGCACTGCATGCTGCTTGAATAACCAGTGGGAGCAACTTTTACAGGCTGAAGGAGTTAGGGTTGTTCAGCCTGGAGAAGAGAAGGCTCAGGGGGGACCTCAGAGTAGCTTTCTCAATACCTGAAGGGGGCTACAGAAAGGTAGGGGTAGGACTTTTTAATAGGATATGTGATGGGAGGACTAGAAATAATGGATGTAAATTGGAAGAGGGGAGATTCAGGCTGGGTATAAGAAAGAAATTCTTTACGGTGGGGGTAGTGTAACACTGGAACAGGTTTCCCAGAGAGGCTGTGGATGCCTCCTTTCTGGAGTTGTTTAAGGCCAGGCTGGACAAGGCACTGAGCAGCCTGATGTAGTGGGAGGTGTCCCTGCCTATGGCAGGGGGATTGGAGCTAGATGATCTTTAAGGTCCCTTCCAACCCAAACTAAAATAAAAAAAGCACTAATAAAGAAAACTTTTGGGCCAAGTGCTGTCTGAAAGTGACTTGGGATTGTAGTAAAGAAATCCCTTGGCTATTCAAGGAAAATCCATTTTTGTAGGTGATTTGTAGAGAAACACAATGGCTTCAAAAAAGCTCACTCATTTTATTTCTTTTTATTTTTAAAGGAGGCAGCTGTGAGGTCCTGACTGCTGACTGAGGCTAAGCACTTGGTTGAAGGCAGGCAGGAGTGGGTACTCCAAGCTGCTCACACAGCTTTGTGGGTGAGTGCCCAGTACAGAGCACCAGCCTCCCATCAGCAGTGCAATGCCTGGTGTCTTTAAATAATTAATCTTGTTTTGAGGGGAAGGAGAGGGTTATGATCAACAGCAGAAAACAGCTGAGACATGAGCTAGGTCTGAAGAGCCAGAAGGTCACCAAAGAAGCTGGTGGACCCTCAGCTAGTGGTGATCCTGGCCCTGTGTATTCTCTAACTGCAGCAAAGATGAGGCAGGATGATCTGGTCCTATTGGTGCTCATGGAAACAGGTCAAATTGTAGCAATGTTTTCCTTCAAAAGATTTTCTAGCAGTCCAGCTTTGGCTGGTCTCTCATCATGAATAGGAAAAGGACAAATAGTTGCATCCCCTTTTCCCTTAAATGGCTGATGGCACTCTTCACAGTGAGGAGAGGGATGCACAGCATAGCTCTGGGTGTATTTATGTTAAGAAGGAATTGTCTCACAATTTTCAAGCATTGAGCTCTGCCATTTTCTTTTACTTCCCTAAGGTTAAGCATTAAAGGTGGTGATATTTGGGAAGATGTGGATCCCAGATGAATACCAATACACCTCCTGGACCTTCTCCAGACTTATTTGGGGCCACAGTCCATCCCTGAGCATGCAACATCCCTTCCTGCCACACTGCAGCTTTGTTCTCCCACCACATGTGCCTGTTGCCTCCTCTGCACTGCTCACTGCCAGGCCAGCACAGGATGTTTAGAGGGAAGTTTAGGCAAGGAGTAATGATAGTTCTTTCAACGTGGCTGGGTAAAATTAGATGTGCATAATCAGTGGTCAGGTGGCTAGAGGAAAGGAGCTTGTTTTGGGAGTGATCAGCACCTCCTGACACTCAAACTCCTAGTCTCTGTATTCATGTACTTGCCTTCAGGCACCTCAGCATGGAAAACCTGCCAGGGTCAGACAGAGAGACTGCACCTCCCCTAGAGCTGGGATCCCTTCTCTGCTTTCCATTTCCACCTGCCACAGAGTTATGCACTTCTGAGACCTTTTTTGGCAGGAAGGCCAGAGACTCTGCAGGAGGCCAGCTGCCAGGAACATTTGTTTTTTTCCAATTAGTGGAAAACAGAGGGTGTTAACTCTACCCATCATTTAAAAACAGCCTCAGAAAAGAAAAATCCATAGAGGACATCCTGTGTCCTAGTCAGTATGCTGCTGATGGAAGCCAGCAGTGCTCTCCCATGTGCAAGAGAAGATACTCCTTCCCCTAGACTTTTTAGAAAAAATATTGTAGCAGCAATGGTTTGGAAAAGCTGGGTAGGGGAGCACAGGGACCATGATGTATGATTGCCTTTGACCCTCCTCGAGCAGGAGCTATGTTGAACTGAGTACCTCATGCAGCTGAGGAGTTCAAGCCAGAGGGCTTTCTGCCTTAAGGAACTGCCCTGGGTGCTCCAGGAGCTGTAAAACCTGTGCTCTAAGTGCTCACAATTTACAGTAAAAGATCAGGCAAGACAGGTGAAACAATGACAGGTCTTAGGCACTGAGGAGGCTGTTCTTCTTCAATAGTCCTTCCTTCATTTTTCCTCTGATTCTAGCCCTGTGGCACATTTCTTTTGCACGTTTTGTCTTTTCAGATGTTCCCTTTCAAAGTGGCACTTTGGAACTGATATTAAAGGGTGGCAAAAGGACTTAATCAGAGGCCTGTCTTAATCAGAGACAAGTACTTCTTTTGCTGTTTAATAATATATTTCTTTTCTGTGGCTGCAGCACGAAGGAGGCACAACAGCAGCATGGAGGAGCTGTTAATTCTACATAGTACTATAGCTTAATATCCTTGAAATGTGGAAAAATGAAATTGAACCTTACTTTAGCCTTTACATCAACATTTGATCAAATGTCGTTTATGCCCATGTACGAGTTCTGACACTAGAGGGAGTACATAATTTATTTTATGAGAGTAAAATCAAGCCCTGCTTTTTAAATAAGAAATACATCAAAGGGAGTAAAGCAAAAATATTCAAGGAGAACTTTATTCTCTCGCTTCAAGTTATACTTAGATGAGCTGAGAAACTGCTTTAAGTATTACCTACCCTTTTCTAGGCAGGTTATGCAACTGGTGTCTGTAAAAGCCACTGTGGGACAGATAACCAAACAGTTTCTGTTCAATTTGAGTGTGTCTATCAAGTCTGAACACATGGGGTGAGTAACCAGCCCACAGGATAACACACACAGACATCTGTGCCCACAGGTTTCTATCTCTGGTGCTGCTATATTCCCACTGTCCCCCACAACCACCACAGTGTCTGAATAGCTATGATCTCTCCAGTGTGCTTATCCTTTCCATATGGCTGGAAGGTAAGGAAGAAGCACTGTCCTATTTCATGACTGGAAAATCAAGGTGTGGATAGGATGAAATATGCACCCACAGCAAGGCAGAAGCCTGTGGTAAGGAGTGACACCATGCACTGTCTGTGCAACCTTGCCCAGGCTCTAGAAACAGCAAGTTGTTAAGTTATGCGGTGTCCTTGCCTGTCTGTTTTTCCGAATCACAGGTACAAAGGTTGCTCAGTGCTTTCTGTGCTGTTTTTTTTGGTGTAATTGGATAGATGTGTCACCATGACTCTGTGACCTGTTCTCCAGTCCCAATACACAGTAGGTGAGTCAGGCTCCAGCAAAGACCATGCCCTTTGAGGGAGGTGTGGGGAGAAGGCTGCTTCCTCTTCCCTGTGGCGGTGAGAGGCCATGCAGCACAGCCTCACCAATAGAGCCTGAAGCAGGTCATCTTGTCCTCCTATTAAAATATTCATAAAGTTGCAAGGAAAATATAAATGCAGTTGTCCAGGACAACCTGAATGGTTTTGCAGCCTGAGAATCTTGATTTTTATGTGAGATCCCTTTGACTCACAATGTGTGACAGCATTTGTTACATGCTTAGCTCCACATACAAGTTGATTGTCTAATACAGAGATCATAGAATCATAGAATAGTTTGGGCTAGAAGGGACCTCAAAGATCATCTAGTTCCAACCCCCCTGCCATGGGCAGGGACACCTCCTACTAGAGCAGGTTGCTAAGTACCTTATCACAGATAAGATTTCATTTAAATGGTAGAAACAAGGTAAATTCTGAAAATATTATTACCTTGTTATCACTGCACATGCCAACAGCTTCTGACAGTCCCTTGGGAATCATTCCACCGATGCCTCCTGTGGCTGCAGGTATTAAAACAAGTCACTGAAGAGACTCATCCCATTAGGGAATATTATGCAACTGAATTTCAGTTTTAGATTAAGTATCTTTAGCAAAGGATTTGGTTGGTTATACAGTGGTTTTGGGGACAGATAGTCAAACCAAGTGTAAAAATAATGTTTTTGAATGGATCTTGTCTCCTGCCAACCACAGATATCAAATAATAAGATCATAGAGTAGAGTCATAGAATGGTTAAAGTTGGAAGGGATCTTGAAGACCATCTAGTTCTGACCCCACTGCCATGGTCAGAGACACCTTCCCCTAGACCAACTTACTCAAAGCCCCATCCAGCCTGGCCTTGAACACTTTCCAAGACAGGGAATCCACAGCTTCTCTTGGCAGATTGTTCCAGTGTCTATCAACCTTACAGTAAAGAATTTCTTCCTAATTTCTAACCTAAATCTACCCTCTTTCAGTATAAAACTGAAGGCTATCATGTTTTAGTCCACCCACAAGCACACAGGTCCAGGCTAAGAGAGCTCAATAAGTAAAAAGAAAAGCAAAACCTTATTTCTTTCAGCCCATGGCTCCTTCCGACCAGCCAGCAATTCTTGCCTTGCTAATGGGTAGTCCCTCAGGCTCCAGGACTTCCTGAAGGACAAAACTCTCTAATCCTAGAAAGGACTGTATTTATACTTGAGATATAAGGGGTTGGGTTCATTCCCACAAATATTTTCTAGCACCTGGGCAATGATTTGTTACTGAGAAGACAAGACTGCCCCTTAGGACCTGGAAGAATTCATACAATGCAGTGCAGCTGCATTTAGTGGTTTTTTTTCTTTGCTTGCACAAAACTTACAGTGAGCTTTGTATGTGTAAGAAAAGCAAGATCTAAGGTATGTAGGGAGTACCTTTTGTTGAGCTTTAGGACCTTCTGGACTCTTTCTCTCAGATATGAAATATTTGTCTTCCTTTCAACTGCTACCCATTGAAAATATGTTTTTTTCTTTCTCCTGTGTACAGAATCAAAAAGAACAAAGAAAAAACTCATAAACAGGTGATCAAACACAGTATTCAGTGCCTATCCAAACACCAGAGAGTATCAAGTCTGTCTACTCACTGATGTCAAAATTTCATGTAGAATAAAAACTGAACAGACTATTCTCTAAAGATCAGACTGCAAAGCCTGATGTCTCTTTGCTTCTCTCATGCCTCCATCCCCTTCTGCAACATGACAGGAGGTTTGGTGTAAATGAGGAGGTAGGTTTGGACTCTAATTCCTTGGTATGCTTATCTCACCTGGGTAATGAGTGTCTTTCTGTGGCACCTTTGGAGATATGTCTACCTCCTGTCCCACAAGGCTTGCTTCTTCCTCCCCAAGAGAGAAGATGATGTGTAGGGGAATGGACTGTTGTGTTAGAATTTTGTTTGGCAAATATTTGACCATTTTGAGGGACACAAAATATATCTGCCCTTGCAGCAATCAACTGTCTGCAGATGCTTTGTTATGATCCTGAGGAAACCAGTGAGATCCAGGATCATGAAAGAAATGAGGCAGCTAGTTACCTCCACACTGGATTTCTTAAGGAAACCCCTTAGTCTCTCATGGGTCAAACAGGGGAAATACCTCCACATGTTGTGTGAATGGTCTTACTATAAGACTGAGAAACACTTGGATCAAACAATGTAGGATGGGTCACAAAGCACAAGTCTTACTGAAAGGAGGGGCAGTGGAGGGAGGAATAAAAAAATGAGCAGAGGAAGGGAAATGGAAAGCCGTAGCTAGCTCTAGAAAGAGAAAAAAGATGGAGCAAATAAAATCCTGGGAAAAGCAAAAGCCTCAGGGACAAAGTAATATGTTTTTATGTAAAACTGCATGTGCAGAATAACAATGAAAAGTACAGCAGCACTCTCAGGGGACCTGGCTGCTTGGGAAGCAGAGGCTGAACTGCCTGCCAGTGTCCTGCTTTCATTAGTCAAAGGCACGTTTTCATTTCACCTGGGTTTATTACAACATTAAAAGACTTTCACGTATTTTGATGCATTTAATATGCCATCAGAAACACAAGTTTTGTGCTCTCTGACTTTGCTGTACTCATGATGGCATGTTTGTAGCCCCTGACCGGGAATCCCATATATGATCACTGCATCATACAGCCTCCCCTAGTTGCAGTAGATCCTCCCGATGAAGGAATGACAGAGGTGGTGAGACACTGGAACAGGTTGGCCAGAGAGGTTGTGGATGCCCCCTCAATCCCTGGAGGTATTTAAGGCCAGGCTGGATGAGGCATTGAGCAACCTGGTCTAGTGGGAGGTGTCCCTGCCCATGGCAGGAGGGTTGGAACTAGATGATCGTTGAGGTCCCTTCCAACTGAAACCATTCTCTGATTCTCTCTGATTTCCTCCTTGACTGTGTTTAGCTGCATGCAAATTCACCTGCCTATATGTATACAGAGCAGTCCCTCATGGCTCCTGGTTACTTTCCTTGCTTCCAGATTCTAATGTTTTGTGTTTTACTCTGTGTCTGAAAGAAATCTTTTGACTGCCACTGTATTGCATTACACGTGTGCACTGACTTTTGAGAAAAATCAATAATAATTAACTCAAATGAGGGAGATGTAAGCTCCATTCTGCACCTGCTAGCCCAAACAAAACTGCCTGGCACTCAGCCTGCTCTGATAGAACTTTTACATATTTCCTGAGGTATTTGATTAGGAGGACCACAAAGATGATCAGAGGGTCTGGAGCCACCTACACTGTGAGGACAGGCTGAGGGAGCTGGGGCTGTTCAGTCTAGAGAAGAGAAGGCTCTGGAGGGACCTCCCAGTGCCTGAAGGGGTTACAGGAAAGATGAGGAGGAATTCCTTTAGAGGGAGTGTAGTAATAGGACAAGGGGTAACAATTTTAAACTAAAAGAGGGTCGATTTAAATTAGATATTAGGAAGAAATATTTACTGTAAGGTTGGTAGACACTGGAACAAGCTGCCCAAAGGAGCTGTGGATTCCCTGTCCTGGCAAGTGTTCAAGGCCAGGGTGGATGGGGCTTTGAGTAACTTGGTCTAGGGGAAGGTGCCTCTTACCATGGCAGTGGGGTCAGAACTAGATGATCTTTAAGGTCTCTTCCAATTTTAAGCAATTTATGATTCTATATCAAATATGCAAAGATATTCAACAGGGGCAGAGTCCAGCCAGTTGTTGTCCTTCTAGTTATTATAGAAAATGCACCATTGGGTTCTTTTTGGATTTGCAGCTGAAGTTAGTGTTTCTGCAAGGGCTGAACAGGCAGAGCAGTGTGAAGGCATTCCCTGGGAGGAGGAATGCTCCTTTCCCTGGCACTGCTGCTTCTCAGCAAAGCAGGAACATGCTTGCTCACTTTTTTGGCACCCCTTCAGTAGAAGAGTGCACATAAATTTTTAGGGCTTGGGGCACTTAGCATTTAGATTGAAGTAAGAGAAAGCAACTTACCTTTGCCTACTATTGTCACATGGTAAAATTACACTGAGCTGGGCTGCATCTTTGGTTTGCCTGGAGTGCTTTGAATTCAGGAGGACTTTGGCTGAATGATAAGCAGGGAATAATCACCATCATGGTTAAAATGAAACATCTGAATGAAGGCAGAGGGAATATCTTCCGCCATAACTTGATTCATCAAATCAGGCTCTCATCTCAGCCTCACTATCTTTTCTCCCTGCCTTTCAGTTAAGATCATCTCAGAAAAAAAAACACCTCTTCCTGGTCATAGAGTGCTATTCATAGAGCACTCAGAAGGACTTTTTTTTCTTCAGATGCACAGATCTTTTCCTGATATAAAAGCAAACTAAGCCAACAGATCCAGTGATGTATGGAAATCTGTTTCGTAAGAACCAATTCACAGATAAGAATTTCATTTCCTGCAGTCAGGAACTATTCAATAGGAATTGGGAGTGAAAAAAAAAAAAGGAAAGAATTAAAATAATTGCATATAGCTATTTTCTTCCTCTCCAGATACTCCATTATCTAATCTCTTGCATTTTAATATGTAGTCATCAGGCACCTAGATTGCCCATGGCTGATATTCTATGGAAGAATTTCAACTAACAGACAATATAGCAAATCTTCTCCAGTGAAGTCTTTTGAAATGTGTTTTGATAAGTGTGGCCATAAAACACAGTCCATTTTTACAGGAAGAGGTGGTGAAAATGTGTGCTTCACATCACAATTAACCAACTGACAGATCAGATGGACTTTTGCAGACAAAAATCAACACACCCAAGTTTTCAGCCTGAGTCTTTTGTCTGAAAACTAACAATTTTTGAGGAGGAAGGAACATAAAAGCCTGAAGCCTGAGCTTCACTGAGGAAGAGAAGCAAGAGCAAAACCTGACAGATACTGCAGCAAATAGAACCATGAATGGCAGGATCACTTTGGGAGCCTGTCTTGGTTTGGCAGAAGGGATGTAAAAGACTGAAGTATGTGGGAGCTTCACCAAGGAAAAAAGGAAGAGCAAAACTTGAAAGATACTGCTGTGCATTTGATTTTCAGAGGAAGGGAAATATGTGCACATTTTGCCCTCTGAAGGAGCATTTTCCTTCCCAACATTTTAGAACTATGAATGCACTTTTAAGGAAGGGGGATGAAAGGAATATTAAACCCCAAGACTGATTTAAGACACAACTTTCAGAAGCATGTTTATAGCATGCTTTCAAATGTGAAGATGATTAATGAGAAGTTCTTACTTCTCACTTCACAAAGAGAAGTAAATGAGGCATATTGTGAAGAAAAAAAAACTCAGGAAGTTTTTGTCAGGGCAACCTACAACCTGTTAAACTTGCATGAGCCAAAAGTCACAGCTTTCCCCCATCATTTGAAGTTTGTTACTGAAACATTGACCAGAGAGGGCACCTGGTATGAGATGGAATTTTATTCCCTATGTGAAATCTTAACTTTCCAAACAAATGAACTAAAAAAAGAATCATTAGTGTGTTTGGGATGCTCAGTTTAATGAAATATTTAACATTTGCATTAAGAGTGCATCTTCTTTCACAAAAAGAGTATGTTTCAAAAAAAAAATAAAATCCATTGCTTTTAAAATACAGTCCCTTTAACATCACCAGCAGCATCCATGTCTTGGCAAAGAAGAGAGAGAAAGAAATTGGTATTCAGAAGACTCTCTTTAACTTTAAGAGCAAGAACAACTCCTCTCCTCCCTCTGCTAGGTTTCTAGGGATAAGCAAGGTAAAAAGCCACCTCTGATGGAGAGATAGGAAGCTACTATGGGCTCACAGAAGTTAATTCAGTTGACACAAAGCCTCTTAGCCCACTTGATTACTAATGTGAGAAGAGAAGGCTGCAACAGAAGAGAGCTCAAGGATACTTAGCTCAGGAGTTGGCTGCTACCCTGGTTATTATTTAGCCTTTTGCAGGATGATTGCAGTTGATCACCTGCCCACAAAGGTGAGGGAACGTAAATCTGGAATTTGTGAATTCATCTGTTGTGTTTTGACAGGAGAGAGGCTTTTGGCAGCCAGCTAGTGGAAATAAACTCTCCCTCTCCGGGGCTCAGAGCCATGTTGCAACTGCTGGAGTGTATTTATGCCCTCTCAGCCACTCTTTTTGGAGAGGCTGTAGTTCAAGCAGCTGCAGGGCTCTAAATCGGAAGTATTGTTTTAGCAAGAGGGAAAAGTCCTTCAGCTTGAGAGATGGAGCTGCCAAAGGACTGCTTTTTAAAAGTTTGCTGTCTTGTTCAGAACATAAGACTCCTTTCAGGAACTTAGGAGGATGTAGAAACAAAACATCAGTAACTGACATAACAATTGACTTCATCAGTTTTGGAAAACAAAACCCAAAATATTAAAAAATGAGGTATTTTTCTGTTCAATTTATTCTGTGCTTACTGAGTTACATCCTTACTATGGCAGTGTGACATCACTGATAAGGGGACATCAAAAGCTTAGGTCAGTTAGATAAGTACCCCAAGCATGGCTGCTAATCTGAACCCCTTCATAACTAGTTTTAACCACTTGACAATGAAAATGAAGCTTAGGATTTAATATGAGCAGGTGCTCCTATCTGAGTTCCCATACTTTTTTGCTTCCAGGAAGAATGGGAATCCCGGAGGAACTAGTTCTGTGCATTTCAGCATCTGTTTCCCTTGAAAAAAGAATAGTATCTTTTTTCTTTTTCTTCTTCTTTTTTTTTTTCTATGAAACAATGTGGCTCAATTGAAGTTTAAATTTTAAATAAATCTTTGTAGGGTGTGGAGCTCTGATGTCTTCAGGACTTGTTACTGTAAGATATAAGATAGTGCCAATAAAGAACCTCAAGTATTCAAACTGTATTCTCTATAAGCCCAAAGAGAAACAAAGAAGAAAGGTGGAGCAGAATCAAAAGGCTAAGCATGGGACTGATGTGAGCTGGCCTTAAAAAAAGCAATTTTGTGTTGCTTTGATGAGAACTTCTCACTGTAGACTTCAGGTAGTTGGTCTGGGGCCCACAGAGGAACTTAATGCTGCACACAACTCTTGTCCATTGCTGCTTTAAATCTTCAGATGGGATGAGCACCCTGTGGATTGGGCTGTGACTAGTGGGCTGGCTCTCAAGGCTTAATGCTTGCCAGCAGCCACGGGGTGAGGCCAGTACATCTTGCTGCACAGTAAGGAATGGGTTTTATACTTGACAGCAGTATGTTATTTCTGGGTTTTATTACATGTTTATATCCTCCAGGGTCAGCAACCTTTGGGTGGACTCACTGTATCCTCAGGGTAAGAAGGACCACCCTACACTGCTAAGCAGCCAAAGGAGGACTCCCAAGCCACCACCCACCTGGAAGAGGATGGTGGCTGATTGCAAAAAGGGGCAGGAGAATGTGGAAGGGAAAGGAATAAGGCAGCACACAGGCAGGGATGGACATACAGTTGTGTAGGCATGTGTGTGCAATGCAGGCAGTGCTTCTTCTCACGTGGGAGATTTCACAGGAAAGCCCAGCCTAAACTAAACACTCAGTGGGTGTGTGAGCAGCTGATAGTGCAAAAGCAAATGGGTGTCTGCACCCAGTCAAACCAAAGGCTGAACTAGCCCAACACCCTCTCTCCACCAGTGCCCAGTGAAAGACAACTGCAGGATGAACACACCTAAAGGGAGTCTACAGGAAAGACAGGGAGAGACTCTTTACCAGGGAGCAGAGTGATAATGGTAATGAGTTTAAGCTAAAGAAAGGGAGATTTAGATTAGATATTAGGAGGAAATTCTTTACTCTGAGGGTGGTGAGATGTTGGAACAGGTTGTCCAAAGAATTTGTTGATGTCCTGTCCCTGGAAGTGTTAAAGACCAGATTGGATGGGGCTTTGAGCAACATGGTCTAGTGGAAGGCCCATGGCAGTAGGGTTGGAACTCAATGATGTTTAAGGCTTCTTCTAACACAGAATATTTTATGATTCTATGTCATGTCCCCCAGATGTACCCAAAATCTACTCTCTCCCAATCCCAAGCTCTTTTCTGTCAGGAAGTTCTAAAACAGATGTAGTTTCTCTGTATCCACTAACTTCCAAAGATTTTTCATCCATGAGCTTCTTCAGTGTCCCCTGAACTGGTTGTGGCTCCTTTTAACTCTGTATTAACCTTACCCCCCCCTTCCCAAGCCTTTGTGTTAGAGAAGACAGTGAGTGACTTATTTCTGAGCATCCTCACTAATTCTCTCTTCATTCTGTAGACCTCTTTCACCAAGTTGTCTTTCTTCCTGACTAGAGGATCCTGTACTGGTAAAATCATTCCCTGTACTGAGGCAATAAGATCAGATACTGAAGCTGATCATGCTTGCTGGTTTCCTCTAATTTTTACTCATCCATTTTGAGATAAGAAGTACTGAACTACACAGACTATTCACAATATGGGTCAGTCATGAGTTTACACACTATTGTTATTCCCTCTGTTCTTATTTTTTCCTATCCTACTAAGCCCTAATATTTTATTTGGGTTGTTTCTGACCACTATTGAGTGCTGAGCTAGCATATTCATGGGGCTGTCAAATAGGTTGCCAGATCTTGCTCCTGAGTGCTGGAGGTCAATTCCCAGCATGCCATTTTAATTACTGAAGGATAATTGTTTTTCTCCACTATGTATCACTTTATACTTATCAATACTGCATCTCTTTTACCTTTTTATTGTCTAGTCACTAAGTCCCATAAAGCACTAATAAAGTACCACTCATAAAGCCAGCCCTTGTACTTAACAGCATAAATGTTTTGCTGTTGCCAACAAACTTTCTCTCCTCACTGTTCACTTCTTTTTCCAAGTTGCTCATGAATACCCTGAGGGCAAGGCTTGCACCTCGCAGCTCTGCAGAATTTCTCTGATCTTTTCCTCTGTTTCCTGTCTTTCAAAAATCTTTTTATCATGCCATGACTCTCCTTCTTACAATGTATCTACTTCATTCACTTAAAAGCCCTCAGTGGGGAATCAAGGGACAAATTTGCTGAAAGCCTGTGGAGATCCAAGTAGACTGTATCAGCTGAATTGCTCTTATCTCTGTCGATCTCATCAAACAAATCCAATACATAAAACCAGCAAAGGTCATGGTGACACTTTCCAAGTAAATCAGATTTATTGATGTGTCAATGGATTTTGTTCTTCATTACATTTTCTCCTAATTTGCCTAGTGCAGATTTCAGACTTTGAGCTCTGCTCTTCCTCACATCCTTCTCCTCCCTTTCTAAGGGAGTTGGCTCGACATTTGATATTTGATAACCACTCTTTGGATATCAAGGGGGTTTTTAAGCACAGAGTTGTAATCTGCTATTTGTCATTCAATGATTTCATCCTTCAGGTCAATTGAAACTCCCAGGTGATATCATCTGGTTTTTGGCAACCAGATGCTGCTCATTGTGCAACAGTGTTCCCAGACCTGGTTCCTGGGCTCAGTTTTATCAGACTAACTTGCTGATGTGAGTCACCTCATCCCTGAAAGGTTTCTGACTTGGGAATCCACTTCATCTGCAGTGAACAAAGAGATGCAAAGGATTCATTAGTTTCTCTAGTAACTATTTTCTCATAGTGCTTCCTTAGAACTCTGGAAATCAAGGGACTCCACTGATTAATCTGGTAAGCTTCCCGCCCCTGACATGCAGGAAAAAAGATATATTGCTGGTTTTGATTCCTTTTGATAGAAACTCATCAAGCTCCTTTTAGTCTGTCTAATTGTTTTTGTTCATGTGATCTCCCAGAGTGTCTGTTACTTTCTAGCTTAGTCATTTGGGTCCAACTTTAGCTGTTTGAAGGATTTGCAATGATTCTTCTAATAAACTCCCTTTCCCTGCTGTCTTGCAAAGCTTCCATGTATTGCTCATTTTCAAGCCTATTCAGTGAATAATGTTCAGTGGCCTTGTACTTTCAGCACAAGGTCCTCAAGCAGACTCTGCCTGCAGGAAAGAATTAATTTTCTTTGTTGTCCCATTTTGCCTCTTTTAAATGAAATTCCTCTATACATTTCTCCTCCAAGCCAGTTCCAGAACTGTCTATGCTACTATTAACATTCTCCATTAAATAATTTTTGACTGCTTCACATTGCAGCCTTGTGCAATATCTGGCCAGTTTGCATGGAAGTAATTGAAGTCTGACATTTGATATTGCCTTTCCTGCTTCTCTGGTATCTTGGAATTCCCTCGCATGGTCCAGCTGGTGTTGACATCCTGGCCACAGAGGAAGTATCACACACTACATTCTTCCCATGCTATAGTGATGACACTATATTCTTTCTATCTAAGGCTGGAATTTCAATCCAGACTGATTTTTTTTCCAATTTCATACTGATGTGGTTAATTAGCTTTATTGATTCTGGAAAGGTCTACTCCAAACTTTCTGATTATTTGGTATTGCAGTGTCCCCTCTTTCCTGTGTATTTCTGATGTCTATTATGTTGATGCCTTCACTTAGACCACACGTCTGATCCTTTATGTCACTTCTTAGACAGGCATTAAAGGCTCTGCCTTTCTGCCTCTCTTTCCTTGGTAGAGCACAGGTACCACAAGCATGTTGGAGGCAGCTACTGTAGAAATCCTGGCTGCCAGCATCTCAGACCTTACCACCTTACTTCTACCACCTTGCATCACCTCTCTCCCACTCTTCCCTCTTATTGCCTTGCCTTTCCTGCAGGTATTTCTATCCCCATGGACAGTAACCATCAGAACTTTTTCCACCACCTTCTAGGACCTGATCAATCAAAGTTACTCATAAATTCCTGCCACTTTCTGCTGGATGCTGTCTCCACATGGGTACTGTGGCTCTCTAAATAGGTTTTCCTGTCCAAATGATCACACTGACCTTAATTTACCTCTCTGGCCTTATTCAAACATCATGTGTACCTCCCCATGACTGTAGGTGTTGCAAGAGGGCATCTGTTCATAGAGGATCATAAAAGCTGCAGAAACTCCAGTGAAGCCAAGTGTATCCCAGTTTTGGGACTTAGATGCACCTGGGGCACTTTGAGGAGCCTGCAGGTACTTCAGTGTGAATCTCTGTTAGTGGAGCACCCCTCCATTATGACACAACTGGGTAGCTCTGGCCCCTGAGAGGCTGTTCAAGTGCATAAAATCAAGTGTGTGCACAGGAATTTACAGGATTTGAGTCTGAAAACATAAATTTAAGGCAGGGCCTTGCCTCCCCCTCTTCTGTTAATTAAGCAGAACGATGCCTGCAGCCCAAATAAACATGTGGGATTTTAATAACATGCACAGTTACAGAGCTCATTGCAGGGATGCTAGCAAATGCCATGTATGGCTCCAAAAACATCTCTGTGCTTCAGCATTTTTCCCCTCATTCAGTTTTCCCTGGCAGAGGGACAGGATGTCAGAGCAGGCTGATCACTACAGAAGCATTAGCTTGGCCGATTGAATGCTTATGGAAATTTTCATATGCAAACTCTGTGTGGACTGGGGGAGGAGAGATGCGAGGAAACAGTAGGCAGTTCTGTAAACAACTTGTGCAGAGTTGCTCATTCTGCTAACGTCTAAAATCAGTTTCAAACATGCTCTACAAGGAGAATTGTTGATCCTGAAAGCTGTTGTAATTTGTGTTCATTTAATTAGCCCGGTGTTGATGTTGTCCTGTGTTCACCGCTGACCGAGCTGCATAATCTCCTCCGTGGTTGTGCCCAAGCACTGCTAAGTCCTGTGATGAGATTCTGCAGAAAGCATTAACCTTCTTTGTCTGACCCTGACCCTTTTATTTGCACTCCCCTTGGGCTTTCATTCATCTCCCTTGCCAGTTAAATTAAGAAAGAACAAAATATGTTCATTTTCATTGGCTGGTCTGCTAGCATGTATGTGTCTGACGTGAGATATTTTATAAAGAAACGTTTGTAAATGTGGGGAGAGCTCAAATTCTATGGGATACATTCTAAAGACAGTGTTCAGAGGTTTAGCAGCCTGATTCCCACTGACACTAATGGCAGGCATGAGGCTAAATCGTAGTGCATTGCTTTCAGGACTGACCCCAGAAGACATTTCCTGATGGGAAAGGGCACAGCCTAAGAAATAAAAAATTTGCAAAACCAGAGAGCTGAAATAATTGGATAAAAAGTAGGAGACGTAGGTGCAAAACTGAATGTGAGCTATGATTCAGATAAGCTGGCGTGTAAGCAATAAATCCCTAAGACAAGCAGAGAAGAGAGAGAGTTTAATCGCAGTGGCAACGTTTATGTATTTTCAGTCAGTGGAAAACATTGTAGGCTTGACCTCATTTTTATTTACCAGATCTAAAGACGTTTATGTCCTGTGACAGTGAACACTGATTGACAGGGTGCAAAGCCGAGGAGCTGCAGGGCACCAAGTTTCCCAGCAGGTGGCTCGGGCAAAGCAAACCAGGCCTGGGCTTTTGGGAAAAAGGACTTCAAATAGCTATAAGAAAGTATCAGAGAGTTCATTCATGGCTTATTAATGTAACAGATCTCAGTTACATTTCGGGGAAAGATCCTTCCCAACACTGAGCTCTCCATCAATATTGCAAGACCAAAGAGCTGTGCTTTTTTCTGTCTTTTCTGATTTTGAGACAGCAGCTTGATGCCAGTTCACACAGCTGAGCATCCACTCTGCACAACTGGGGAAGGCAAAGTTGGCCTCCACTTGGGAATTGGTGAGAGGGAATGGATCCCGAGATGGGAAGAGCAGGAGAGGAGGGAGGATTTTGTGGCGTGCAGCTCAGTGAAACGAAAGGCATTAGCACGCACCCACTGTGGGGGGTTGCATGAGCTGACACTAAGACAGCAGCTAAAATCATGAAGTCATGGGTTTTTTGAGGCTGACAGCAAAGTTTTCAAATGCTGTTGTAAATTAACAGCTTGGGTTCCTCAGGCTCCTTAAGTTTTGCTCCTGATTCCCTTGAAAGGTTTTTAAAATAGTAAACCTCCAGTCTGGGGAGGCAGAGACTGGTGGAAAAGCAAGACAATAAAAAGCAGGCAGGGGAACTGAGGTTTTAAGACTAAGAAGCACAAAGCCCTTCTCTCTGTCTGTTCATCCCACGCACTTTGCTGAAATATTAGGTTGTTTTGATAATTTGCAATTTACTGCAAGCCATGAGAAGGAATTGCCAGCATGCAGTAAGCAAAATCCTGGGATTCAAAATATGAGCAAGTCACCATAAAAGTGATAAAAAGCCAAGGAGAGAAAATCGTTTTTTGGAAAAGGGACAAAAGAATAATGAAGAGCAGACTTGGACTGCTAACATTTGTGATACTGGCTTGCAAAGAGAAAGCACCATCAGCCATATAAAACAGGAAGCCAAGGAGAAGTGTGCAGTGAGGGATGTGCAGAAGTTTACTTGAAAAAGTAGAGTTTCTCTCTTCCAGCCAGAATGACAAATGTGACAGTTCAGCAGTACTGAGTAAGAGAAGCAGCTCATAACAGCTATGCACCAAAAGGAATGCTGTGTGTCTCCAAGTGGGGAGAATGCTTGCTAGACCATAAAATAAAGCCTTCTTGCAGCCTTGAATGGTGGGAGAATGAAATTTTTTAATGTCTTTCTTCTTCAGCAGAAGCCTGTGTTGCTCTTTGCTTCTCCAGTTATGTGTCTGGGTGGCAACAAGCAGAGGATTTATCCATGGTTTCACCTGATACAGTTACCCAGCTTCAGGGACACTTAAAGAAAAATGTCTCTCATCTACAGTGGGAATTTTTAGTAGAATGTAAAAAATCCTTTTAAGGATGCAGCCATGCAGGCATGATCTTTATAGTAACATGTAATGCAACGACTCTGGATCCTGCTCTATGTTTAGCAGTCAGAATGGAGGCATTAATGTTTTAGACAAAGATAGGATCTGACTTCTCTTCCCACAGTAGCTCCTCATTCCTCTCAACTGAGCAACCACAGCATCCATATTCATATAATACTTTTTTTTTTTGTCTCCAAAACATTGCCTTTGGTCTTGCTTATTTCTGCTTGCAGTCTCCTAACAGCCCCACAAAATTTCCTCCCCTAATTACAAGTGTCCTCTGGAAAGAAGCTCTACCACAGCCAGTATAAACAGGGTCAAGGAATAGCTGAGAAGCAAAAGAGACATACCTATACAAAAGGGAGACCTTTCTGGTCATAAACTGTTTTTGGAGGCTCTGCTGAATCCAAAAGCAGTGTCTGATTTGACCTCTTATGTTAATAGCCCTGGTGTTTTCATCCTTTCTCTGAGAGTGCTCTTTGGTACATCTGCTGCAAGTGCTTATCTATTTAAATAAGGGTTTTTTACTTGGAGTGCGTTTGGTTTAGTTCTTGTAAAATAAAATGACCTCTTTCAAAACAACAAGAAAAAAACTCAGGGGGAAAAAAACCTTCTGTGTGGCAGAAGTCCCAAAATTCATCTCTGAAAACACACAGTGCTGCACTCTTTTAAAAGTGCCAGTTCTGTGAAATCCTTGGCAGCCCCTGCAGGGCACTGAGTGCCCCCAGCTCTCAGGATAGTGCTTGCAATTTAAAGCTGCTCAGGAGGCTGCAGGATCAAGATACTAGCTGCTAAAAAATATCCTTCACTTCTTGCCCCTGCACATACCTAACATGCTGATGCTGCAGCCATTGAAGAATTACAGGCTCTCACAGAAGGCACGATCCTACATCCTTTGGATTCAACCTGGTGCTCAGCCTCATTTTCCAAACAGAAAGCTAAAACACCTCCATAATAAAACAGGTCATCAGAGAAAATATGGAGTTGCTGAAATAAGTGATAATGGAAAATAAAGCAACGCAGAGCTCTCTGGTGATTTTTCCACTTCTAGCTTCTACAGTGACAACGACCGGGAAATTGCATCTGGTGATGACATCTGTGTATGTTCAGTGGTTATTTATTCCACTGAAGAAAAATTAGCCATATAGTCATCCTGAAAACACTTCCTCACAGAGCATGAAGTAGTTTTGCTTTCTAGGGTTGAAGAACTTAATTTTGCAGGGGTTGAGCAACCTCCTTCCCTGACAAGCTTACCTGATGCCAGGTGAGGATGCTTAGCATATGACAGGAATACATTACACTTCTCAGGAGTGAGATGTTGACTCTTTAGAAGTTAGTGTGAATTTTGCCATCAACCTGGCTAGAATTTCTTCTTAGGTCTGTAAAACAGATCTGTCTGCTGCCTGCATCCAGATTCTTTGAAGCTCTGTTGGCCTTGGCCACTGTTGTGGTGCATCTCTATGAATTAACTTTAGACAAACCTAATGCATTTGGAACATATCAAAGGATTTTGGGACAGCCTGCAATATAACTTCAGTTTTGGTCTCTATCCAAAGTCTGTGTTGACTTAGTAGCGATGTTTGAACCTACTAGTCTTTTCCTAATGGCTGTTGTTGAACCTCCCTCTCTCTTGATTCCAGGGTACTTGCTCATATATCTTGTTAATGAGTGCAGACACAAAAAAAAAATCTAAGATAAAGTAATAATGCATTTTTTAGAAAGCCTTCTTCAAGAATCCAATTGGCTGGAGTTAGGTGTCCCTGCCCATGGCAGGGGGGTTGGAACTAGATGATCTTTAAGGTCCCTTCCAACCCAAACCATTCTATATAAAACCACAGGTCACTCCTATATTTTATAATGGTAAAAAGGGACTCTTTCGGGGTTTTTTTGGTGGGTTTTTTTTGTGGTTTTTTTTCTAGGAGTTTATAGAAAATATAAACCTCTAAAATGCCTAAGTCCATCTTCCATTTACAACCCTCTTTGAAGGGAGGTAAAACTAGGAGGAGAATGCTTGCCATGATTTAGACATCTGCCAGCCTGCCCTGATGTGCCTTACAGAAGGATTGACCTGGTAGTGGATGGGAATATATATTAATCTGAATATGTATAAACATAAACAATGCTCAGAAGCTACTGCCCACTTCCATATCCTGCCCTCCCTCCTCCACATATTGAATTAGTGCATTTATAATGGCATCTCTGTTTATTTAATAAATCTAAATTTCAATTACAGACCACTAACAATTAGTCATACAGACTAGATATGACAGATGGGTCTCATCCATGGTTGATTACACTAAAAAATGTTATGGGAGTCTATTTTTAAAATACTATCATTCTAATACCCTTGCTGCATGCTAATAGCTGGAAAGTCCATAATGCATTAGTGAGAGACTCAGATTCCTGATAATATTGCAAGAGTTTGTATTATACAAGAGTTCATTATTGCTTCCTATTATCTTGGGTTCATTACTAAAAATTGTGGCAGTGTTTGCATGAAGAAATGTATCACAGCGTGGTAATTTGGTTATTCTTAATGTGGTCTTGATTTAAAGCATCAAACCAACAGAATTATCCAAGACAGACAAATGCTTGTGTGGATCAAGGCAAGAACATAGCAGGATCATGTAAGGGCTTTTATATTGTCCTTGAGTCCCTTGGATTTCTGGTATTTTAAAATGAATTCATGGACAGACAGTGTCTAGAAATATTTCTGGTGATGTTAATTCTTCCTCCCAGCATGTATTTATATTGGCATGCATAAACTCATGTCAACTAAATGAATGGAGGATTTTGTGTCCCATCAAAAAAGATTTACCTAAGTTTTGTGAATTAAATGCATAAACATCAATGGCTTTTTGCATAAATTTTATAGTCTGGTTTATAGACTCACATCTGGTCAGGTAGGATAGGAGAAAACGATCACACAAATGGTACAGAGAGTAGTGTGTTTGAATGGCATCAGCTTTCTGTTCTCCCATCCTTTCAACTCTATTCACAAATGCTGCTTCTTCTTGTAGCTGGCTAGCAAAACTGAAATATAATGCCATGCTACAGGGAGTGATTCTGACAGAAGCAATTCTTCTCTAAAAAAATCACCACTTTTTATAACAGATTTAGCTCCCTTTCTTGACACAATCTCAGGGGAAAGAATCCTGTTTAAAGAAGCCGAAAAGGTTAGAGGAATATCCTTTTCAGAAAGACTACTGAGAAAATTAGGAAAGGGTGTATCAAACAACACAGAACCAGCCCAGAGAAGCACTGACCTTGAAAGATTCAAGCTAACATCTGAAAAAATTAAGAGGAAAGGCCCATTTTAATCTAAGGTATAAAAAATAACCTCATTCAATTGCATTCTGTGTCTCATATTTATAGCACAAACCTTTGTCCTTTTCATTTGTTTATATCAGTGGCACTAAACCTTTAATATCTGGATAGCCAGTTTGGCATATGATAGAGTCTCTGATGGCTATGAAAGATGAAATATATATGGAATACAAATAGCAGACCAGAATGTTAGTCTCAGAATATATGTAGTGCTTCTGCAACTCCAGGGTGATAGAAAGGGTCATTAAGCACCCTAGCTGGTCTCCTGAGGAGTCTTTGCAGCCCAGCAGGACTCCGAGTGACAGCTCTCACCACCCAGCAGCCGGGTGAGGAGGAGGCAGCATGATGTAAATGCCACTGAAGGTCACTGACCCCTTGCTGTAGCAACAGCCCCTTAGGTTTGACTGTAACTGAGGTTGTTCTCGAGGCCAATAATTTTATGACATCCCTTGAGAACACTAGAAGAAAGGAATAAAGAGGCAGTGGAAAGTCCCTCTCTCTCTTTCCTCTCCCTTACATCTGGTACTGTGCCCAGTGCAGCTTAGCTACAGTGGCACTAACAGGCTAGTAGTATGTGTAACCCTATTCAGAAAAAAAAACATGGTTGGTAATACTGTTAAATCACTTTATCCCTGAGTAAAGCAAATATGAGAGCAGATTTCTGTATTCTTATTTTTACAGTTTGCTTACTTGGCTGACAAAATAAATAAAGTTTATGTGCCTGTCTGTCCATCTGAGTCAATGTGGGTTTTCATGTTGGAGCTGGCTGTGTTCCCTAGAGTAAATGCCATGTTGCCATTAATCACTATGTGATGATGTACTCTAAAAACAGTGTCTGTGTATGTGGTGAGAGAAGAGCTGCACACTGCTATGGAATCACACGCTGGATTCATTCATTTGCATGGCTCGTAGAAACCTCTTTTTCAAGAGGGGAAAAAAAAATCCACAGTGCATGAAGGGAGCTCCAGGGGTGTTTCCAGGGCAATGTCTAACCCACAATTTGCTTGACTTTCCCTCAGAATTTTTTTCATTCTGTGTCAGCAGAAGAATTTGTGCTGTCACGTCACTGATTGTGAAGTTTAACAAGTTCAAACCAGAGTTTGGTGGGTGAAGGTTAACCCCTTGTAACTGCTGAGGCAGCTCCAGGTTGATCTGAGGTTGACATGCTCTGGTTCAGCAGAGGTCCAGCACTGTACTGAGCTCCTGGTAAATAGCTGTTGGCTTGGTCACAGGGCATAGAAAACATCCATCTCTCTGCCAAGGGGAGAGAACATCCAGCTAAGGGGGCATTTCAGAGGTTGTTTCTTAATGGAAAACGTCCAGATGCTTGTGGTTCAGTGACACCTCTTAGCTCTCTCCTTTTTCTGGTCTGAAAAGCTATTATTTCCCATCCAGCTTTGAGAAATGCCTGTCTACCTGCACCTTCCTTGATGACAGGCACCATAGGACTAGATGCTCTTGCCTAGGAGACTCTTTTCCCTGGGAAGCCCATGAGTTTGAGTTGTGAGGAGATACCTAGGGTTCAGTGATGCTGCAGAGGTTATCCAAGAGAATCCGCGGTGCTCCACACCACAGATGTCTCTCTCATCTCCTGGTGCAGAGTTTGGAGCAATTTTGCATTATTCTAGGTGTAAAAGTTCCTGTTACTATTCTCCACTGGAAAGATACGTGCATGTTAAATTAGCAAATTTGAGAAGAAACCCTAGGTCACCTAAGAAGTAAGATGAAAAAATGATTGAGGAGGAAATAATGGTTATGCTCTTGAGTGGTGCTAAATTGGTTATAATAGATAAAACACTTTCTTCAGCTTATAATTATGAGAGAGAGAAAGCAGTGCTATATATATATTTGAAGTCTGAAAGGAGGTGAAACTCAAAGTTTATTTTTTTAGTTCCTCTACAAACACACCAGCATGAAAGACAATGCAGTACTCCTGCTGCTTTTTGCTGCACAACATTGTTACTCCTGTGGGCAAGATATGGGAGGTATATGATATTTATACTAGCTTAAAGTATGGACTTGCCCTCAGACTGCACCCTGTGGGGCTGTGAGATGGATCTTTTAAGGGATTCCCCGTTCACACTTATGTCTTTCCACTCTTCTTCACAGCATGAAACTGTGGGCAGTACATAGCCCAAGTCAGATTTCTTTTTTCCATGGCAGCTCTGCAGAAGCTAAGAGGAAGCCCTGTGAGAGTTAATTCTGTGTCAAGCAGCATTAGTCGTAGCTCTGATTTCCAGTTGGAAATCCCTGGGGTCAGCTGAGGACAGATATAGACAGGAGTTGGTCTCCTGATCTGTCCCTTCTGCCTTGATGATTACCCCAAACCCACTGAAATACCTCAGGGCATCTTATTTTGTACCCAGCTGATGGAGAGACAGTGCTATGGGAGAATTCTGTTGCCCTAGATTATGTCAGGTCTTCATCCATCCATTGGAACTCAGGGGGAACAATTTGGTGAGGCTTGTAGTACAGTACTTTGGCAGAAGAAATACAAGTAGTTTTTTCCTCTGCTTATTTTTTCTAGTATTTCTTTGGGTTTTTTCACCTTTATCAGTACATTGACACATGAACCAAATGGAAAAAAAGCTTTCTCTGTATGAAGCTTTGACTGAGCAATGATGTTCCCCCTTCCTCACGAAGCTGTATGGCTTCATTAAAGTTTCTCCTAAAGAATTCAGCAGATTCAATTTCCTCCATGACTCTCTCTTCTGTTAACACAGGCATGACAACCTCAGAACAACTTTAGCTGAAGAAGCAGCCAGGAATACAGACATTTCTCTTCAGCTGGCACTGGGGAAGCTGCAGGGCTTTCCAAGCCCTTCCTCTGACCCAGCTTCCAAGAGTTTTGCCACTTCAAGACCCTGTAGCTCTTAAAGCTCTCTCTAGCTGATGACAAAAGACATTCCATAGTCACCTGATAACCTTGTTTGTATATGTACATTACTTTCAGGGGTGATTGACAGGTCAAGCTTAATCCAGTGTTTCTAACAGCAGCCTCCTATGATTACTCTAATGACCCTGTTAAACCTTTAAATCCTAGGAATTGACAATGATCTAAATACAGGAATATGACCATTAGGCCACTGGTGCTTAAGGTTTTGCAATACACAGGTCTTGTATTAATATTTCACTGATTTTACTCCTAAGCAACAGCAAAAATTAATTTCTGTGTAAATATAGTTATTATTTTTTGGTTGAATATGAAACTGGAATGACAAAAAATTGAACTTCCATGCTAAGAAAAATACAGTCTCTAACACTAATTTTATTCATGTAAAGGGAGGTGATCCTATCTCCTAAAAACATGGTGTCTTGTGTGTGGTAGCAAGTTTTCTAAAGGCATGTATTATTTTTCTGAGGAGAAATGGCCATGTTTTCTGCTGGCTTGACTCTAGTGGAGCCACATCATCAGGGAACTGCTGACAGCTTCCTAAGTCTTTATCTCCCCATCCCACAGATAAGCAATTTCAATCACTTGTTCCTTCTGTTGTGCTAAGAATGGACAATGGTTTCAAGTCTGTGGTGGTGATGAGGTAAAATTAATGAAGTCTTTGAAACAGGATTTAAATGTTATCTAGTTCTCATCCTTCTTGTTTATCCAGAAACAGTTTCTATCTATCAGAAGTGGAATACAAAAGGATTGAAATTATGGTTGCAATTCTGCTTTAAAAATCAAATTAAATGGGAAATTGCTACTTCTCATTTCCTCTGGGGTGTCTTCTGTAGGCCCAGAAGTTTTTAAGGTGACATTTCAAAGAAATCTTATTTCCTCCTATACTAAAGTCTGTTTCTGAATAATCTCTGAAATATCCAATTCTATGGAAAAGATTTATGATCTGCATTGATGACACAAACAGAGCTTTGTAGTGTTCATTTCCTGCTATCGGCTGGAAGCAGACAATTAAGTTGCCCTGACAATACACAAGTGCTTCTTCTCAGGAGCAGAAAATTGTAATCTTCCCAGGAATTACTCAGTTTACCTTTCATTAGATGAGAAGGATTTTCACTTTCATTCTCTATTTTAAAATTCACACAGGATTCATCCTGCAAATGTCAGGTGCCTGATAGCAAAAGCACATATTTACTCTGAAGCTAGAAGCAGCTGATATTTCACATGAGACTTGGAATAGTGAGGAAACTGTGATTCCTCTTCGACTGAGCTGTAAGTCAACTGGTTAATAGTGTTTATATTTGTGAGTAGTTTGATATTTTGATCCTCACTGTGCATACATGAGAATGGTGATGGATGGTCAGAGATAATGTGCAGTGTTTTTCAGATTTCTTTCTTCTAGGTGATGAGAGTGGTTGAATGTGCTTTATTGAGTAGCACTTTTAGCTGCATCCCTTTCTCTGTTGACATCACATCTTACTAGGAGATGATCAAGGCACTATCTAATGTACTCATTAAATCTGGCAAATGTTAAAAATACTGAACAAACAGTTAAAGTAAGTAAACCTTGTCAAGAGCAGGCTCTGGCCCTGGAGTCCAAGTTCGGTGTTGTGGGTGTCTGCCTGGAGACACTGCTTTTGAGTCACTGGAGACAAAGGCAGCTGCAATCTCCTTACCAACTTCCTACCATCTCCCTAGGTGCAGCTTGAATTAAACAAACCTTTTGTGTACTGTGACTTCATCTTGAAAAGTAAATACTAGCAAGAGCTGAATCAAGACCAGAGAGACACATCCAGACTTGTTTCAGCTGTGGATGCAGGTTCCAAAGTCTCAGTCTCTGCACATGCAGATATTCACACTCACACACACATTTCTTACTAACGGAAACTAGGACAAAGCATTCTATATGATGATGTATTCAATTGCATATAAGCTGCCATTCAGCATCTGGCTGGCTCACTGCCTTTGTTTCAAAGTCCTTGCTTGCACTCTGCTGCTACTATTAGGGGATTGTCAACAAACTCAATTAAAACTTCAGTTACGACACACTTACACTTTCATTTCCTCATTAAAATACTTCCCTCGATAGGGATCTAAAGTTAAAAGAAATTTCAAAGAGATTTATAGAGTTCTTAAGGGTTTTTTTTAACAACTCTAATAACTTGTGTATGGATCTCCATGTCTCTTTAGGTAATTGCAGTTGCTTGAATAAAAAATGATAAACAGAGCATAAATCCACTGCCACTAGAATGAATTTCATTAGCATGCCTAATGTTTGCTGGAAATTTGTTTTTCATTAACATTAAATGATCAAAATTTTCTTGCTTGCCAGAGCTAGGTCCAAGTTCTCTAAGGTGCTATTCACCTTTTTCTGAAGTTCTGAGGGCTCTGACATTCATAAATTATTCAGCACTAGAAATACATCGCCCACAATACCGTTAGTCTCTTACTTAAAAAAAATGCTTTTAAATTAAATGAAGAGCCACCCTCAACTTTCTATTTAGAATTTGACTTGGAGCTTTAATGGGTTTGCACATTGCTGTGAATGTAACTAAATGATTCTATTAATGAATCTAATTCTGTTTCTGATTCTTCTGCATGTAAACTGTAAATTCATGTTTTTATATCCTTGTATGCTTTCCAGTATAGGGTTATATATTTTTTAATCCCCTGAACTATTATACCAGGGAAGTAGATCAATTCTTCCAGCTACACAGCATGTCATATCAGCCAGATTCAACAGGGAAGCAGCCCAGATCAGAGAAAGATATTTAGCAGCAAGCTGCATGCTTTTTTTTTCTAGTATGCAGTGAATCAACATGTTTTCTAGGCACGTGTAGAAAGAGGCATCTTTTAAACATTGTAATCTGGCGGTGAGAGTATTAAGGAGTGTGATTTTATTTAAATTTTTTGCATGATTAGGCATCTGAAATGTTGATAGAGAGCTCCTGGGTACCTTTTGCTCTGCTAACTTAAATAGTTGCATAAAAGCCCAGATTTGTGAGCTGTTCACTTTCGCTCAAATCCTGCAGAGTGATTTTAACAGCCTTCATCCAGATCATAAAATCCTTTCACAAAGACTTATCTGCTCCAGAATCAAATGCTGTCACAGATAGTTGCACGTTATGCCCTCACTAGTAGGATAATTTTAAGCTTAATGTTTGTAATGGTTAAATGGTTAAACCCAGTGTTTGCATTGGGGTTATGTGGCAAGAGATAGTGATGTCCATAGATGGCAAATATATGGAAATATGCCCATTCAGTATGGATGAGAAATGGGGAAATGCCACAGCAGACAAATCAGAAGCAGATAAACCCCTGCTATAACACTGGTTATGACTCCACTGAAGTCAGGTGCAAAACTCCCATTGATCTCAGCAGAGATAGCACTTCAGTGACCCTGCTGCAGTAGCAAGCTCATGTATGACAGGGATCAAGCATTTCCAAATAATACAGAGCACTGGGGCCATCTCCTGAAACAGGCTGATTAGTATCAGGGAGATGGGAATATTCTCTGCCTCTTAAATCACTCTGATTTTAATCATCTGCTTTTAGGAGTTCTTATGAGGATTTTTTTTTGCATGTGCATAATTGCTGGGCAGACTCAGGGTCCCTGTACCACAGACTGTAAGACACAATGAGTTTTCTGATGAGAAACAAACATGGAGTACTAGTCCTCTGCTGACTTTGTGAGAAGGGGAAATCACAACTTATTGAAAAATGGTGAGCATGCTTAATATCCCCTCAGTAGTTTAGATGAAAAATGTGACCCTGGCAGCACTGCATGCTTTTTGGCTCCATTTTACTGCTTATTCCAGTGTAAGAATTAAAGCTAATGTCAGTCTATAATCTCAAGTGGCATAAATAGATAATTTAAATATGACAGTCTATACTAATAAGACTTCTTTGAATTAACAAAAGAGGTATGCCAGGTGGCTCATTTTTACAAGTTAAACCAGCCACATTCTCCTTAGTGTAGAGCAGGCATGAATCTCTCAAAGGGCAGCAAAAATAAACAAACAAATAAGTGCTCAGGAAAAAAAAAAGCATATGAGCATCCAAAATAAAATAGAACGCTGATGTTCTCTGCAGGAGCATCTTTGCTCTTATCCTTGCTACATAACCAAACTAAAAGTCTTCAGCTAGCAAACAGTCAGAGCTTTAGAGGGACTTGGATGGCTTAGAGGATTGCTTTCGGGATACAGAAGCTTTCATCTCTACGTCATGGCTCCTGGCTCTCAGCCAAAGTGGGTAGTGATCAAAAGCTGCTGCATGATGAACCCTTCAATGCTCTACATGAAAGAGGCAGGGGGTCTCGTGCCTGCATCTCTCAGCTGAAATCTCTGTCAGTCTCCCCTTGTGACACAGGCTCAGGGTTCTCAGTTCCTGTCCCCACTATGGATTCTGCATCCCCACAGAGGAGGAGAGCTGGGCCCACAGGTGGAGAGGCAATGCAGGTGCCAGAAGAAAGTGCATACATGCCATTGCACTGCATTGTTCCTAATCCCAAGGACAAATATGAAACTTTAAACTTTTTTTTTCCTTCTTTGTGTCATAAAAGCTATTTGAAAGAGCTGATCTGCTTTCTATGTTCTTAAAGTTACATGGAAACAAAGCTTATTATGGCACAGACAATGCAAAAGTGGGAAGGACCAGGCTGAGATGTACAAGGAAACTGAGTTTCTCTGACAAACAGAGGTGAAACTCAGAAAACTTAGTTCAGGAAACTGTGAAATTGCTGCTGTATCAATAGATATCAGAGACAAAAATGCATGGTTTAAAAAGGAGCTGTTGTTTAAGTTTTAACTGTGAGAAAATCTTTGAGGAAAACCAAATCACTGTGGGTTGCCTCTGCATTATAGATCAGTTTTTGAGAAGATTAATTTTACAACCAAGAGAGCTTTCTGCAGAAAAAACCAGGAGATACTTTCAGTCACACATCTGCAGAACTGTAAATCATCATTGCTTACATGGGTTAAAAAGATGGTTCTCGAAATTATGAAATAATAGAAATGTTTGTTATTAATTACCTCGGGAAAACGCTGGAATTTATGCTAATAAATACTACCTGCCAGGTATGAATGCATTTGTTACAGGCTGTCACCCACTAATGTGCATGAACAAGAAGGGAAAGAGAAAAATCACCTGAATTACTGCCACTAAGTAGGTACAAGAATCCCATGCAGACTAATGATTTTTAAGTCTCATGTGGAATTCATGCAGCTAATAAAACTGATGTGTAGGGAGAAGACGGTTCCTTCTCGAACAGAGAAGTATGTGAAGACACACTTCCTCCGAGGATTAGACACAGGAAAACAGAGCAGGAGTTAAGTGTAAGGGCTGAAAGGGAGGGAAGCTGAGGTAGGAGGCAGTGATTTGCAAAACAACAACTCTAAGGTGGCAGCTGCTTCTCTCTCCGAGCTGGAAAATGCGGTGATGTGGGATGGGTTTGCATTAACGTGGAGCCAAAATCAGAGCATCCCCAGGGAGCTGGATAGCTGTAAAAACCTGGCTCCTTCATTTATATCCTTGCTCTTATTAGACGTGGCTTAGAGGCTCAGATATGGACTTGCAAGACTGTACGTACCACCCACTGCATTTTACCTGTCAAGTGGGGCATTTTTCTTATCTTCCCATGACATTTTAGCTCCACAGGAAAGGGCAGGTAGCGTCAAGAACTTGGCTCTTCACCTTTGCAAGCTGGTGTGCACATATAATCACTTGACTCGAGGAGCTGAGACTTTGGGAAAAGCACCAAACGTTTAAATGCCCTGTGATAAAATAGTGAGATTTGGCAGTGCTGCTGCTTAGAGTGCCAGGAGCTGATGAGGAGGGCACACTTAGGTTTCTATTGACGCAGATCAGCATTCTTAAGATGACAAGTCTGATACAACACCACATGTGAACTTCTTAACCAGAATACCCTCAAATGGGGGGCATTAGAAGGGGCAGAGTCAGTAGGTGGAGAGAGGTTCTCCTCTCCCACTACTCTGCCCTGGAGAGACCACTTCTGCAATATTGTGTCTAGTTCTGGGGCCCTCAGCTCAAGAAGGACAGGGATCTGCTGGAGAGAGTCCAGTGAAGAGACACAAAGGTGATGAAGGGATTGGAGCATCTCCCTTGTGAAGACAGGCTGAGGGAGCTGGGGCTCTTTAGCTTGGAGAAGAGGAGTCTGTGCGGTGAAATCAGTCATGTTTATGAATATGTAAAGGGTGAGTGTCAGGACAATGGAGCCAGGCTCTTCTCAGTGACCTCCAATGACAGGACAAGGAGCAATGGGTGCAAGATGGAACACAGGAGGTTCCACAGAAATATAAGGAAAAACTTTTTCACTCCGAGGGTGACAGAACAGTGGCACAGGCTGCCCAGAGAGAATATGGAGTCTCCTTCTCTGGAGACATTCAAAACCCACCTAGATGCCTTCCTGTGTGACCTGATCTGGGTGTTCCTGATCTGGCAGGGGAATTGGACTAGATGATCTCTTGAGATCCTTTCCAATCCCTGAAATTTTATGATTCTGTGTGAAATCACTTATCACACTATGCCAAGGAAAGGGAGGCAATGGAGCTGCTGTGCCAGCTTCCAGTGGAGTTCCCCTGGGAGACAGATTTGTGGCAGAGCCAATATATACAGGGCAAGGCGCAGGGGTGAAATTGGCCTTGTGGACCTTTTAACTCAATCTGATATCTTCCTCATGGGATGAAAAATACATTGCTTTTCAGACACCAGTGGCTTTTTGAGTGCAGGTTATAAATTCTTTTAAGAAAAGATCAGATGGAAGCAGGAGATTGTCAGTGAATGGCACAGTCATGTGTAGTTGCAGAGCTGCTGAGTGGCTTTGGGAAGTGGCTCTGCTCAGGATAAGGCTTTCTGCTGCAAGCATTAGCCAGGGGGGCTTGGGACATGGAACAGCTTGGCATCAAAGAGCTCTGGTCTGAGTGCAGTGGATAACTCTTGAATTATAAATGCATTAAAAATACCAAGCATTTTTTGGAGTCGTATTTCAGAATTTTTTAATCTATCAACAGAGTAAAAGAGGTGAAGAAAGATTTTGCAAGGTGCAGGGTAAAACAGAGCAGAGAGTAATAAAATACTACTTGTAAACGAGCCCAGTTGGAATGAGAGGCTCTTTATGACAGCTTGCCAAGGCTGTAGTGTTTTGCAAAACTGTGTGATAAACTCCAAATAGCTTCTCTGCAAATCTCAGGAGGCAGAACTGAGCTAAGGCTGGCTGCTGTTGCTGCCATGGCTTTCAATGAATGAGCTCAAAATGGACCCTCTAGTGACAGCTCTGTCAAAGAATAACAATTAGATGTTCTCAAAGACAACTTCACCATATATATTTTTTGTAAGTATAAATGAACCTTCATGTGCTGGACTCAAAGAAAACCAAAAGCTTGAAGTTTTCAAGATGGGTAGTTGGACTATGAACAAAATAAAAGCTAATGCAGACAGTACTGCATTTTCTCCCCTATTTAGTTTGCAAAGCGTGATTCTCACTAGAATTGAAATGGGAGCAGAATACAAAAATAGATGGTGTTTGTGGGGGGAATGACTGGTTAAAGGTAGCTCTGCCATCATCCTCCAAAGGGAAAAGTCAGGGGAGTCACCGTCACCTGTGAACTGACTGCAAGAGGGAGGACACAGATGATACAGCAAACTCACAGCTTTCACAAGCAGCACAGAAATCACATTTTAGGGGAGATGCTTCAGACTGCAAAAATCAATTGCCTAGAAGTAGGCTTGATCAGAAACAAATTATTACCTGATGATATTGTTGGTTTCTCCAAAAACACCTGATTCCATAGCACCAATAAATTTTGCAGTTGGAGACTGCAGCGTGTCTTCTCTCCTGAGCTGAATAAAGCAGGAGTGTCTGCCTCTAAAAAGCACTAGAAGTTTTCAGCAGTGGAGTGCTGTGCAGGTTGGACAGATCTTCACATTTACAGCTGAGCTGGCTAAAATAATGGCTGTGTTGCCAGTCATTCTCAGTTATAACTGTGATTGTTAGGAGGATTCCCCTGGCACTGAAGCACTTGGAGCTCTTTCACAGCCACTGTGGAAGAGTTAACATTTCAGTGGGGGAAGCAAGGTGTCCTTTTTGGATTCTGATCAGGTGTAGCTGCTTGTGAAGTCTGATGGAGCTCCTGCTATTGCCAAAGGAAAATTAAAACAAATCTGGCCTGGCTAATAAAAGGCTATGAGTATTAATGGCTTTTTCTCTAATTGCCAGGAAGTTTCAGCCTCTTATGTGATGAAGACAGAGTATGTACAGACTGGTGTTGTCACGCTATTTTTAAATGTTGGTATGCTGGAGATTGTAGTCCTTTGCCCTGGTCTTTTGACAAACAAATCAGCATGGTGTGCAATAGCCACGATAAGAATGTCGCTGTTATTTTCAAGAGAGGAAAGGACAATTCTTAGGAATTAAGGCTATTGGTTTGTACAGTTATAAAAACATCACTTTATGGACCTGGGTCTCAGCTGTGCTGAACATTCACAGCTCAGTAAAATCAATAATATCCACTCAGAGATTTTAGATTTATAACATACCAATGTTCAGAGCAATTTAATGCCAGTTACCTATTAGCTTTTGACAATCGCATATATTTTGACAAAACCACAGATTTATGTTTTTACAAATAGGAAATTCTTAACTATGCCACGCAGAGGAAAATAATCCACCCATACAAGGAAAATCATATTAACACATGGCACTGAGAGCAAACATATTTACAAACTAAAGCTGAGCAGCAAACACATCCACCAGATGTTACTGAGATACAGATAGTCTGCATTGCCTGGCTGAAGTAGCTGAAGTACCGCAGAGGGATTTTTTTAGAGCATCTATTTCATGATGGATATCCTCGTTCTTGAGCAAGTTGTCATGGAAGTCAGAACAAGGCTATTTTGAAGTTGTCTTTAGCACTCGGTGGTAAGCAAAACTCAACAGCATCAGATAATTTTCTCCCTTCTTCCTCCACATTTGTTGTCAAGAAAGGATTTTCAGTGGTACAGATGATAACTTACTCTGAATGGAAATTTTAGAAGTGCCTTCACACTGTCAAATAATCACTTTCATCACCAGGCAGGATTATCTGTAAAGTGTCAGAGGAAGGTTCTTTTTCCCCACTGTTCAATTCAGGGCTAACTAGCTGTTCCCCTTGCCTGGAGCTCTCTGTCTTTTCCGCAAGACCTAGATTTCACCGTGGTTGGGGTAGCTGGAAGCTGCACTCACACAGACATGCTCATCTGGGGCTGAGGCTGCACTTCATCCACCACATTCCCTGCTTGTCTACAGCTGGGCACAATTTTGTCTTGTCCTCTGCTTCCAGCTTAAGAAAATATCCTGGTTTCCTGGCAGAAAAATTAAGTGTAGAGGCAAGCCTGAGCTTTGCCAGCACGTCAAGAGAGGTGATTTTGCCCCTCTACTCCGCTCTAGTGAGGTCCTACCTGGAGAATTGTGTCCAGTTCTGGAGCCCTCAACATAAACAGGACATTGAGCTGTTGGAGTGGGTCCAGAGGAGGGCCATGAATATGATCAAAGGGCTGGAGCAACTGCCTTATGAAGACAGGCTGAAGGAGATGGGGTTGTTCAACTTGAAGAGAAGCTTATCCATACCTGAAGGGGGCTATAGAAAGGCAGGGGTAGGACTTTTTAATAGGATATGTGATGGGAGGACTAGAAATAATGGATGTAAATTGGAAGGGGGGAGATTCAGGCTGGATATAAGAAAGAAGTTCTTTATGGTGAGGGTGGTGAGACACTGGAAGAGGTTGCCCAGAGAGAGGTTGTGGATGCCCCCTCTGTGGGGGTGTTTGAGGCCAGGCTGGATGAGGCATTGAGCTACCTGGTCTAGTGGGAGGTGTCCCTGCCTATAGCAGGGGAGTTGGAACTAGATGATCTTTAAGGTCCCTTCCAACCCAAACTATTCTATGATTCTATCACACTGCTTATGGACCCATCAAATTTGAGCCACTTAGCTCTGGAGCAGCACAGTCATTTGCAGGGATATTTGCATTGTCTGCATCAGGTGACTTCTACCATAACTCCTGTTCCTGAGACCACGTCAATATTTCTTGTTGATGTTTGTTTCAATTCCTTGATAATCAAAATGAAAAATAACAGTTTCTATTAAAAAAAATCCAATCCATCCTCAGAAAGTGGATCCCCAGACAATTCCTGCTGCATGTAAGGCTGTTTTCCTGAGCCATGAAGTGTTACTTCAGGCTGACAGAAATGCCTACCATGTGCTGAGCAGCTGGGAGCTACATTGATCTGTCCCTTGACATTGTACACCACACCTCAGTGAATGTGTAAAACTCCAGTTTTTTGTACTTAACCAGGAAAGAGCTCAAATTGTAAATTTTAATGATGGCATTCTGCATGAGCTGGCAATGAGTCAGCAGCAGTTTGTCTAGATCAGCAATACATCCAGAGACTTTTTTTTTCCTGCTCTTTTTTTTTGTGCCTTGCATCAAATCTTGTCTGGTTGTATTTAAAAGTCCCATCGAGATGGGTAGTGGTATTGCTCACAGAAAAGACCTGGTATTTTATTTATGAGGGAAAAGTTTCTTGTTAGGATGAGGGAAGCCACAACTTTTTCTGCTATTTCCTTTGCAAATTAATGACATTCAGCAAATTTTCAGAATGTTCCTGTCGTAAATCAAGAAGGCAGGCATCCTGGTCTTCCTGTACTGAAAGTGAGCAGGCCTGGGAATGCCCTTTCCATGCTGAGCAGAGATTGTGGGTAAAAACTCACTGCCCTCAGATTGTCAGGTGGCAGAACACAAAGATGGGAAAGGCAAAAGGTGCAGCACATGCTGCAGAGTTGCTCTCTGTTATCTGCTGGAGTTACAACAGCTCCTGAGTGTGGCTACAAAAAATTGGATTAAAAAGAGGATCACTTGAAAAAACTGGGACAAGGCTGACGTTGGGGGACACTGGGACAGATCAAATAAGAACAGGGCTGTCAAGGAAGTCAGTTGGCATTTTCACTTCTGACCCTCCTGCTCAAATCCAGAGGTGCATTGGGATGGCTCGTGAGTCAGGTAAAAAAAGCTGTCACTACTAAAAGTACATTATTATTTCTGCTGTAGCTTATCATATGAGGCTTCTTCAGGGATTCAGCAGATGCCAGAACAGAAATGCACTGTAAGAGCAGAAGTTAATTTCTGAGGTGGATCTCAGTGTTGATTACTTGCCATCTTTGAGAGACAGAGTTGTCAGGATGAAGAAATGAGACTGATGAGCTCTGACAAAGCTGAGATGTTTCTTACCCAATGACCAGCACCATTGTCCCTCAGCCCTATTGCGGACAGTATCTCAGTGGGGAGTGACAGCCATGCTGCTTGAAGCAGTAGGGCTCAAAATCCCTCCTGCCAGTTGGCTTCATGCTGTTGTGTCATTGCTGCAGCCCTTCATGTGCAGAGCTTGCTTCAGGTCCAGAAATTTCAGAGAGCGCCTCCAACTCCGCAGCTTCCCATAGCCTTTGACCAACTACAAAGGTATCTGAGGGTATTTGTCATTCCATTTGTCAGCACCATACACTTCTTGTCAGCCTCCAATACACTTAAGTGAGGAGACATCCCTGTTGCATCTGCCCTGCAAACAGTGTGCATGTTACTGGTTGCCACTGCTGCTGACATGATGTGTGATAACACAGCCAGGACTTCAGAGGGTTTTCTCCCTGCCTGGTAGTTGACACCAGAAATCATTAGAGTCCTACAAGGAAAGGGGAGACTGAAGTCTGTTGTGTGTTTGGGTAGGTGAAGGGCACTGCATACATAGATTGTAGTCTTTATACTCTCAAACACTTTTTTTTTTTCCTAATGCTTCAACCTTGCCATTGCTGCTCCAAACTCCTCTTTCAGAGTCAGCCATTTCCCTGCCACTGTATCACATGAATTCTCCTTTAGCAATTATCCTTCCTTCCATGCTCCCCTGCCCAATACTGGTGTTTAAAATCCTGCATGTTTCCTGTCCTGATCCCTAAAATAACAGTTCACTGCCATGAAGGGACTGCAGCAGTCCCACAGTTTCCTTCTCTCTATGCTCCACACCCAGCCAGGTTTTTCTTCCCACCCTGTAATGTTTGTGCAACCTCCCAGGTGTAGACTATGCATTCAGACATCCACAGGATGCTCAGAAGAAGCACAATGTAAGCAGATGAGACTTTACCTCAGCTTGTGGCTGCAATAAACGATAAGGAAACCTTCAAGAAGCTAGAGAATATTCAGCTTCAACAGCTGAATGTATTTATTCCCCCAGGAACATTGTAAAATATGTCTAGCCTTGACTCACACTAAGAACAAAAATAATTACAAAATCTAGACCTCCCAGGTGCATTACATGCCAGCACAGAAAGTGTCAGCAGCAGATGTGACATGTGCAGGCTAACTAACCTTTCTCCAGAGTCCATTTGGAAGCAATTTAGATCTGCACTTTTAACCCAGGCATCTAGAAGACACATCTAGTTTCTTGGCCTGATTTAGCACAATATATATTTTGGTTTATAGCAGAACAACTTCATTTAAAAAATCTAAGTAAGATTTCTTCCTTCTCATCCTCAATACACCTGTGCAGAAAACACTCCAAAATATATTCCTTGAGGTATCTTATCTTCAGGCAGATGTTATTCTGCAGTGAACATCAGGTGTCCTTGTCCTTCTGAGCAAAGCAAGAGATGCCTGGCTGTCACATTTATATCTCCAGGGGTTCAGTTCACAGTTCAAACACGAAAACAAAAACTCTCACTGTATTATGGCAACATTGTCAGCAATACTAGGAGGACCTGTAGCTTTCATGCTGTACCTGCCACAGAATTGCCTCCCACATCCTCATTCATGCTTTCTCCACACACTGCTTGACTGGAGAAAAGCTGGGCAAAAGCAGATGGAGGATGGTTTTGTGGCTTTGCACTTGCTGCTTTTACTCCTCTGGGAGGCAACTGAGACAGGAGAGCATCCAGCAGGCAAGTGCAGGAGAGAAACATGGGAATACAGTTGCCAGACTGTGGCTACAGGTGCTCCTGTGGGGTTTTCCACCTAAGTGCTTATTCTGCCATTTCTGCTCCTCTGAGGTCTGATGAGCTCAAAACTTTCAGCTGTATTTTTATAATTGATTTCTGCCTAAGGAAAATAAATTGCAATTCTCTGGAGGTATCAGTGATAAATCTGCCCCATTACTTCTGTTTACTCTTTTGCCCTGCTGCTTCTCAGGCAGCATGGCTCAGAAACACCCCCTCCCCCGAAGCAAAGAGACCGAGCATGAGCTTTGAGTCTGGCAAAGAGCACACAGTGTAACAGATTACTCTGGATTCTTTTACTTTGATAATCAAAATAATACATTTTAGTTACACAGCACCTATTTGAATGGCAATAAGAGCAATGTGTGTGCTTCAGGGAAAAGAGAGATGACAGCAAACAGATTAAAAACGACGATTCATTTCGAAATGAGGGAAAACAATCAAATGAATCACAGAGCTAAGCAGTGGCAAATCATTATTTTTAAAATGGCATAACAGCAAAACAAATGAAAAATATACTGTGTAATACTTTTTCCATGACTGATGGCAAATACTGAGTGACACTGCCAAGCTTATGCAGAAACAGAGCCCAGTTCACCATTTAAATTTCATGGAAACCCTCAAAAAACCCAAATTATTTAAGTGGAACTTCAGTTGTGCATTAGCTATATGCTAAGCCCCAGTATATACGTGGGTCTGGATCCTTGCAAAAAGTACTAGCTCCTAATCCTTGCATTATTCATCATGTCACAAGACTGAGAAAATCTGTTTTCCCAAACTTTAAGCTCCTTCAAATTTAATGGATTTAGAATTGGACAATAATGGAGCAGAGCCTATTAATATTCAAACTCCATTTTCTCATATGGAATTCTTCAGCTTCCTCAGCCCTAATTAGTTTTCCTGAGGCTGTTAGTCGCAGGCAATATCAATACTCTAGTCATCTATTCTGCCTTCTCCTCCCATCTCCTCACCCATATTCATTATTTTTATAATTTCTACCCTCCCCATCCCAGAGTGTCAAGCCTTCTCCACGTTCAAGTTTCTCCTAATGATTCATCTTCCCTGCCTGTGGCAGGGGGGTTGGAACTAGATGATCTTTAAGGTCCCTTCCAACCCAAACTATTCTATGATTCTGTCTTCCTGAAGGCACTAAAAAAGGGCAGTACAACTGACCATGGACAAATGAAAGAATCCTAACTCCAGGACATGAAAAACCTGAGTTTTTTTTTCCAGTGAGAGGGTTATGGACTTGATGTCCCATGAAGAGTTTCTCTCACTAAACTAGAGACTCCTCTGATTCTGCAGACCAACCAGAAAAACTCTCCATTCATTCATTCATTCATTCATTCATTCATTCATTCATTCATTCAAATTTCTATTAATTTGAGTTCAGCTGCTCTGTGAAACTCTCTTCACAGAAAGACTAGGCTTTTCCCTACTGTTCTGGTTTCAGCTGAGAGAGAGGTAATTTTCTTTCTAGTGGTTGTGGTGTTTTCAGATTTTGTATGAAGGGAATGTCAATAATGCATATTGTTTTAGTTGCTGCTAAGTGATGTTAATACTAGGCAGGAACTTTTTTCAGCTTCCCATAGAAGCTGAGAAGGAGCATACACAGAAATAAAATGGCCAGTGGAATATTCTATACCATAGACATCATGCTTGGTATATAAAAGGAGGCTGTCCAGTGCATGGGATACAAATTGGTGACTTCTACATATCTTTAGACTTGTATATTTCTGTTTACTTAGTTTTGTACTGACAAAGCCCTTCCCTGCTTATGTAAATATTTCAAATAAACAGTGGAATAGAAGGAATACCCTCATGGTAGGTGATGGGATCTGCCCTATATTAAAGAGTAGCAGCAAGGCTGGTGCTTCTGTCAGTTTAGGAAAGACACTGATCCAGATTTGCAAGGCTGGCCTTTCCTGGGCTTGTAAACATTCACATCTGGACATCATGAAAACAGATTAACACATGAACGTGTTTCTACCTTGTTAGCAGCTGGCCAGCTGCAGTTTAATCAAGCTGCACAGAAGCTGATGTTAAAAATCTCCTCTACTTCATGTGTCAAAATGTTTGGCTCTGATTTTAATGTCTGCTTCCTCATTCCTTAGAGAGAGAAAAAAACATCATCATGAATCAGGATATTTTAAGAAAACAACTAAATGCCTGAAGCCCTTGGGTGCCCTCTGTTCCCTGTCACTCCACCACTGTTAAATTAGGTTCTGACATGCAATCAATGGAAAGATGTGGGAGCCAATAAATAACTCGGGTAATTAAATTGAGGCATTGAAATGCCTGTCTTTCCAAAACTTGGCCCAGAGAGTGGGAGGTCGTACTTTATAGCAAGTACCTGAACTCAGCATGGGGCTAGAGGGCTTGCTTGGAAAAGATTTGCAGCAGTAAGTGTGCAGGCACCTGGGTCTGGCTGATAGAAAATGCTCTGGCCATTCCTAAGTCCTTCCACACCACATGCAAGAACCTCTTGCCCAGAAGTTTCTAACTGCTTTATAGGGCCATGAGCAGCAGTCCATATTTTCCATTAAAGAGAGGTACCAGGAAGAAAACAGGCTGTTGAGAGGAGATCTGAAAGAGCTCACTGAAAACTGCTGTGAAAATAAGTTCTCAGGCAGGTCATAGGAAGACTTCTATGGCCACTTTCAGCCGAGCTGAATTTAAGCCAAAGCCTGTTTGAGCTCAGGGGTGTAGTCCTAGAGCTGACAGCTGGCAGCCAGTCTCTTGGGGATACAAAATGAGAGTTCCTATATACGTCCTCTGCAGATGTTTGTATGGATTAAGGACCTGCAAACTGTCAAATGCAAATAGAGGGCACTTTCAGTGCTGCTGTGCAAGCACAATTGCGGTGCTTATCCCTGTCCAGCCCTCTGAGCCCTGAGCTGCTGCCATCTCATCTGAGAAGAAAGCTCTGGTTTGGTGCAGTCACATTTTTCCAGTATTTTGCAAAGCCAGTAGAGATATTTCCTTACAGTGTTCATCAGACCTCAGCTTGGGAAACACTGTCGAAGGATTCAGTAAGAAATGTGACATGACTAAGCTCGAATCTTAAAGGATTTTGTTGTGTGATTTTTCAAGCATTTTCCAGCACAAAAGCAATCACCATCTGCCTGCAGACCCCTGCTGAGCTACAAAGCATTGTGTTTTGAGATGCTCTTCAGTAAAGCAAGAGTTAACAGTTTAAATGATCAATTTAAGCAAGACACAATTCATGTTAACCTAACAATCATGCCCAGGTCAAAACCATCATAGCATAGTAGAGCTAAAGAAGAAAAAGGAAGAGTGTGGTGTATGAGGATATTTATAACTCTTCTAGTTGATTGACATTAATTAACTTGCCAACTGGACAAGCTCACAATGAACCAACATCCTATAGAATTGTGTTGTTCCATCCAGACTGGGTATGTTTGTTACAACTGAGCTGTCAAACATACATTAGTAATACACCATGATGTTGGAAAATATTTTTGCACTGTGAAGCAGTGCAGGTACAATTGCTACACCTTGGCATGCAGTGTTGTGTTTTTACTCTTTGGGTTATTTTTATGTATGATACTTTTTGCCTATCTATTTGCTTTTCACAAAGTACTGAGATACAGGAAAAAAACATATAGTAGGAAAAGAAGTAAGTGACATCTTGGTGTATGTGTTAGTCATAGCAACACTGTTGGTGTTGCTGAAATATGTAAATACTGTTAATTCTCAAATATGCTAGTTTAGGATAATACACCAGGGAATTAAAAGATAATGTTTTGACCACAATAGCCATCCTGTATTTTCCTACTCAATCAACAAAAACATTCTGAAAAGAAATAACAGACTGATTTGAAAATTAAACATAGATATTGTTCATTCTGTCCTTTGCCCTTCCTCTAATAACCTGACAAAATCTACAGCCATTCTGGCTTTAGCAGAACATCTATCTTAATAGACTGCATTTTGACTCCTGAAAGAGAAGAGTTATCTTTATGTTATTAAGATTCAGATTATTTTGGGGTCAGCAGGATAACCACAGGCCAATCCTGCCTTCAGTTGCCTATCATAGCTTAGATACAAAGCAGTTAAAAGAAAAAATCTCAAATAAAATACTTTTTAAATAGGAAAAAGTTTTAATTTTTTTTCAAGTAGTAGATTCATTTTGCATAAAGCCTTTCTATTGGAAATTAATTTCCTGATCCAAGATGAATGGAGTTTGAATCTCCTACTGAAATATGAAAGCTCATGTGGTTAGATCACTAGCAGTACTAGAAATGAGACACAAGATGTGGGAGCTTTTGGATACTGTCCATTCTGTAATCTACCTTGTTTATTGCCTGTTTCCAACACTTTGTAAGAGTATGGCTGCCAAAATTACAGGTGAAATTTCATAAAAGCTATTTGAAACACAGTAAAAACTGCTTCTGACTCTTAATATAGACAGGTGAGAAACAGATATTGTTCTTCATCTACCAAGTTACTCATGTCTCAAAAGCTGCTAAGTGCTCTTCTCTTCTTCTAGAGTAGTTTTCAGCTCTTCAGAGTATAAATGAGGCATACTCTGTTGAGAACAGACCACTATTTTCTCAATAAATAACATCTGTAAGCACCCACATTTAATGACAACTGCAATTCATTTTCAGCTTCCTAACAGAATTTGTGACTTTCACTGTGAGAACAATGACAGGAATGTGAAGAGGATGAAAAATACAATCTATTTTTCCCATACATATTTAATAAATGAAGCACATATTACAATGCACTATTTTCAAAGCTTTTTCATCAGTGATGTTAAAATGTGTATCCATCAAGATAATATGTTGATGTCTAACAGCACTGTTCTAAACAAGCAGAGGAGCCCTTTTACTAACTTGATTTCATTTTCTTCAGTGTTTCTTTATACTGTCATAGCTTATTTACTTCACTTTTGAAGCACTAATGTAATATATTTTTTAATGCACTAGAACACTCAAAAGCATTGCCGTATTTGTAACTTATGCATACCAGTTTGGGTTCATTTATTATTATGTGTTTATTAAGATCTGATAAAGCACTAGGCACAAATAAGACAACTCTCTGCTATAAAAGTTTATACACTACAAGAAGAAAAATTGTGCAGAGACCACTAGAGTAGCAGGTAAATTCAGAACATTTCTAAATTACTCTATTTTGGTTTAAGAGCTGTATTTCCCCTCATTTCCAGTATCTGCAGCCATGGCAGCAACTCATTTTGAGCTCAGAATTGCAACAGGAAGAGGAAATCCTCTTGGGGTTGAAGCTCCTGTCCTCCTCTATCCACAGGGAGGAAATAGATATTTGAGAAGCTTCATGAGGTGTTACTTGGCAGTTTTCCTTAGCTCATCCTCTCCTGAGGAAGAACCAAAAAGCTCATTGAGAAGGGCTTGCAGGAACTAATCTTGGAGGCAGTAAAAGCTCTTGGTGAGAAGCAGATCAGCTGTCTGGGCTGAGATAGCTTCACAGAGAGCAGCTCTATTACGTATTTCCAATCACCTTTGAGGAACCAGAATGCCTCAACAGCAAAGCTCCATGGAAAGTCTGCAGAACTGTGGCTCAGAGAGCTTGCCTATCCACCTGTCTATCCATATGTCTGTCTATCCATAGCTCATGGCGGAAGTATTTATGTACTGATCTAGCAGGTTTATTATAGGACATAGAGGTTGCACTGGTAGACATTCAAATGCCAGCAAGGAGGCATCTGAAGTCCTTCAGATGACAAGATATGTAAGACATCTGCATAGAAATGACACTGAAGATAAGGAGGCATCTAGAAGAGGCTGGCATCTTATGGGGAGACAGCTGGACACCATGCAGGCTGCCTGCAGAGCCAGAAATGTCTTAGTTTAGACAACAGATTCCTACCCAGTATGACTCACATCTTTCCATGTTCTGGGTTATTGGGGAGAAATACCACAATTTTCTGGTTCTCCCTACATGTATGGAACACAGTGTTCTCATCCGTTTCTCAAGCTAAAAGCAGTCAGTAAGTCCTCAGTGAAATGTAGCTTGTTTCACTCCAGAATATATTGCAGTAAGACATGACATGCCATGTTTAGTGGTCTATTAAAATGCACCTCGTGTGCTTTAAGAAGCTCAAGGTTGTATGAATTCAGATATCCAACAACTGTATTAATTATCAATCCATACATACCTTATTGTGTGCTATTCATATAATAATATATTTCTCTAATATTTATCAAAAAACATTCATTTGAATAAAATGTATTTCAATGAATTCATACTCTTAGATTGCGTTAAAAGAGAGGGTTTATAGAGCACTCTATAATGATTTTTTAAAGCTGCCACTTTAATCCAGTACAGTGGAAATGTAAATGATAATCATAAATCATATCTGTTGGACTAAGATTTATGTTAAATAAAAATCAAACTCAAGTGTTTAGTTTAGATGATTGCAAATTTGCACTCAGTGATTAATACATCACTAAAAAGGTAGGATTTTTTTTTTAAATACTCTTTTTCCCTTATGTACAGGAAAAAAGGTCATGCCACAGAAGATAGATGCACAAAACCATATGTTCCCTTCCGTTTCTGTGAGTGGAGGAGAGCAGACAGCTGCAGTTCCCTGCAACAGGATGGATCCTCATTAGGAAATGTAATCACTGGCTTTTGGTTCAACACAGAAACTTCTCTCTAACCACTGAGCAAAGGATGGGAGCCTTGGGTAAAAAACTTCTCAGGGCTTATTATTTCAAGTTTTTTTAACATCTGATGCCTGCATTCAGTGTTCAGCATTTTAAGCCTGACTTTGACATTAACTGCTTTGCATTTTGGAGGATCCTATTTTATTTCCTGCTTGAGAAATGAGCCTGATTTGCTGTTACACAACTTCAGCCTTACCAGGAGTAGCATGGGGTACATCTGGAAACATGAGCTTTTGTGAGCAGTGGTGCTGGTTTTTTGGAGAGTGTGTGTGTCTTCCCCAGAAAAAGCAATTCACTGAAAGTCTAGACCTGGAGCCTGCACCATATGCTTAGGGAATTGTATTCTGTCCTGTACTTGGTTACAAGCAGTCATGCCCAGTTCAAAACAGACTCAGAATCAGTGTAAGTAACCAGAAACAGTGCAACCATAGCTTCTGCAATTGTATCAGTGTGTGCAGCATGCTTGTGAGATTGCATGGTATGGAAGCAGCATATGGCAATGTATGCCTTTGCATCTATGGAGAGGTTGCACCTGGCCTTGCTATAAGTCACTTTTGCTGTGCCTCTGAGCCATGTCTTGCATTCTTCAGATACAGACCAGAATCTGGGTAAGATATAAATTCAGAAACCTGATCCCTGGTTTTGATTAGAAGAAATAATATGGCTCTGTGACCTGAACAAATTTTGCATAAGTTTCATAAATCCAATCTATAGCTGAATATTTCATTACTTATTAATTTTTTTTTTTTTTGGGGGGGGGGTTTCTGAAACAGCTGTGCACTGTTAAATATCAGTGGCACATCCCCTTTTCTTCTCCCTTCCCCCCCTCCAGATTACATACATGGCTGGTACACTAAATAGTATCTCTGCATGACGTGCATATGAGTTTAAAAAGTAATTTGGTCTTGGTCATTCAGGCTGAAGTTCAATATGTTACTAGGTTGTAGGTAGGTCACCACTGTTACCTAGATTTGTTCTGAGTAGTCTTATGCCTGGGAAACTACTGCTGCAAACTTTCAGTTTTTATTGAAGATGTATTCAATTTCTTGTTTGTTTGTTTTTTAATTTAATGAGAAATGAAATGCCATGTAGGAAGGAAGTGCTGTCACTTACAGTCTATTACAAAAGAAGAAAAAAAATATTTTCATCCTTGTCAGACAGAACTGACTGAACTATGGGTGGGTTTCAGGCATCGCTACTTCAAAATATTGCTTTTTAAAAAGTCCTAAATTTCACATCATATTTAGTAAAATCTTTAGTAAAGAAGTTGGAAGGAAGCCTTGTAGTTGGTACACTGCTTTTGAAAGCCATAAAATTGCACTGAAACACCTAGAAGAAGATCTCCTAAAATCTGAAGTCAAACCAAAAAAGAGGAGCTTGTAGGTTATATTGATAAAGACTACAAAACATAATTTATTACTTTAAGTAGTTTTACTCACAGGAGTGACTGTGGACCAAGAAGAAGTGGAGTTTTAATCTGTTAGGTACTGTTCATAATGAAGATGACCTCAGCTTTGTGAAGCTTCAATGTAGGTTATAAGTCTGAAAAACAGTAAGAAAAAGGGCATACAGCTGATAAATACCATAAAAATGAATAGTTCCTTTATATAATACATGTCCTTTAACATATGCAATTACTTTTTATAAAAAATCATAGATGATATCTTAATAATACAGTGTAATGTGAAACACTGGATAAATATAATTTCCATGTGGTTTATAAATTATTCTCTATAAAGAATGCAAAAGACCTCAAAAGTTCAACAGACTTTTTCCCTGTGCCCTTCTGCCTGACATCCCTTCACACATCCCTTCAAGGCAGGATGAAAGATACTTGTGAAACCATGATAGTTCTCAAAGACCAATGATGGTAATTATCCCACCTTTCCTAGGTAACGTGCAAAACCAGTATCCTGCATGAGAGGTTTTAACCAACAGCCAGAAATTCAGCCCTTCTAACAGCCTTTGTCCTGTGAGAAAAATAAACTAACTAGCCTGCTACCCTTTGGTAGGTGCTGCCCCAAAAAAATGGGAAATGAGAGCTTTGTCTGTATCTCCCACAGAGAGATTTGCATTGTACAGCTCCATAAAACTGCATTGTAACCACCCTCTTGCCCCAGAATAAAGTGCATGGAAAGGTTCAGGAGGCCAAAATTTCTCTGGCTTTCCAAATGCACTCCACAGCAAAAGTTGTGTCTGGATATAAAACTCAGAACAAAAGGATAGCATTAGTTCTACAAGCCAACTTTTCTCAAATGATAATCAATTTCAAGAAATAAATTAACTGAAGGAACAAAAAGTTCTGTTTAGACCATGCAGTATAAGTAATTGGACTTTAAATGGAAGCATTGGGTTACATGTGCCTACAAGCAAATACTTTTTAAAGCTTAGTTTGCTGCACTGACCATAATTGGATTTCTTTCAAATACTTTTAGGACAAATGGTCTGAATCTTAAAATTACATATTACAGTCTTAAAAGCATTTGAAAATTAGAGAGGAAAAGAAACCAGAAGTTATGTAAGATCAATACTTGGTGGAATAGTTCCTTAACTACTCTTCTCATGATATCCTATTTATCTAAAATAAGAATTTAATCCCTAAACATGGTTGAAAGTAAAATGAGTCCTTTCTAAAAATTCTAAACAGATTTTGTTTTTTCCTTTGTTCCCTTTTCTAATCCATGTATCTTTTAAATCCACATTGTATTTTGCCTTCACTGTTTCTTTTTTATTTTCTCATTCAGGCAGCTAAGTGTCCTCTGATGCTGCTGTCATCCTTGCCAGATCAACTTTTGGGTTTCTTTAATTGAATTTGCCATGGCAGATAGCAGAGAACAGGCAGCAATGCTTGCTACTAACAATGGCTATCTTCTAGTAGATTTTCACAGGCAATGCAATTTTTTGCTGGCTTCCCATTGAACTGGATACATGAATAGCAACAGATTTTGTCTTGAAAAATTTGCAGCCAAGGAGTTGAGGGAAGGGACTGTGTTTTGTAGCCAGAGTCCTGTAGTTAGAAGCTGGTAACACTGCTCGTTTCACTGTTTTTAGGGGTAGTCCTTCCTAACCTTAGATGATTTTATTTTGCCTTGAAGCATGAGGATACAGAGGATGTCTGGCAACACTTTTTATGAGCTGGAGAAGATTGTCCAGAAATGAGCTGAGCCACCTCATGTAGGCCACTGAGCACTGGCTTTTCTGATATGCTTAGGTTCACAAATTATTTGATTCCCTTGAGTTTATTTGAAGTTTTTAATTAAAATTCTCCGCATTGGCACTCTGATTTTATTGAACGTGGCAAGGATTTCTTGGGACTTGATTTTTGTTTAAATTAGGGTCCCTTTACAGCCATCATATACTGTAAAAGAATTTTGAAGTGGGAGTAAATGGCATAATTTTAAAATTGTAAAGGAAACATTAGAGAAAATGAGAATGCCTGCATTTTATTTTTCTGGATTTTCATCTTTGTGTGTCTGGACTGAAGATAAGATGGTGAAATAGGGGATTTCCTGCATTTTCTTTCAAAAGTCTCTTTTTGAGACATGAGTACCCTGTCAAGAGATCTGGCAAGTATTATTTTCAGAATTTTACCATGGCCTCTCTTTCTCCCTAGGGATCTTTCCTGGGAAGAAGGCTATAGAAAGGGAAGAAACTCAGAAGATTTCTTGTTGCACAAAAAAAGACCTTAAAAGATGTAAACCTTCCTCCTAAAGCTGTAAATATAGTTCCTTTTCCTCACGTTTATTCATATAAAGATTCAGGAGGTCTCTAAATCCAACCTCATGCTCTAAGATAATATGATCATGAGAACCCACCACGTTACCCAGGGCTTTACCTAGCTGAATCTTGAAAACCTCCCAGCATGGAGACTCTACAACTCTTGCACACTGCCTTCAATGACAAAGGATTTTTTTATCTACAGCCTGAATTTCTCTTGATGTCCTTTGTTTCTCATCCTTCAGTTGCATGCCACTGAGGAACCTGGCACCTTCTTCTCAATAACCTCTTTGCAGTCACTGCCAGGTTGCTGTTATGTCCCCCTAAAAGCCTTCTCTGAGCCAGACTGAACAATCCCTGTTTCCTTCAGTCTCTCTTCACTGGCCAAGTGTTCCAGTCCCCAGTCATGCTGGTGTCCCTCTGCTGAACTTGCTTCAGTTTATTTCATGTCCTTCTTCTACTGAGGATCCCAAAACTAGAGGGAGTATTTGAACACTATGTAACAAGGGACAAGTAACGGGGGGAACAACAATATCCTGACTTTTCCTCCTCTGTTAATAGAGCCTGGGTTGCTGTTGATCTTTGCTGCCAGAGGACAGCCCTAGCTCCTGTTCAGCTCACTGTCTACTGGCACCCCTGGGCCTTTACAAAACAGCTGCTGCCCAATCAGGCAGACACATCTGCCCCCAGCCCCCAGTGCAAGAGGTTAGTTGATCTTTGATGCAGGACCTTGCTTTTGTCCTTCCTGAACTTTATGAGGTTTCTGTCAGCATGTCAAGGTAACCGTCACTCCGGAAGTTCTTCCACGTCACTGCTAAGGACATTAAGCAGGACAGGTTCCAGGACAGACTCTGTGGTACTCCTCTTGTTACTCTTTCTGCTGGCCTCTGGGTATACCATGGTCCATTAATCACTGCCCTCTGGGCCTGATCATCCAATCCATCTGGTTGTCCTCTCATGCAGACTGAAACATGGGAGCCTGGGTGAAAGGGCCTTGTGAGAGTCAGTGACAAAAACCTTGCTGTAGTCTATTTAGCTTTTTCAGTTCTTGACATCCACAGCTCTCTCCTCATCTATGGTTATTCTACCATAGAAACACATTCAGTTTTGCAAGGTGTAATTTACTTTTTGTAAATCCATGCTTTTTCCTTTTCATATGAAGCCATCTTCATGAGCTTAGAAATGTCTTCCAAGAGGACTTGATCCAGGATCTACCCAACAACCTAAGTGAGGTTGCCCTTCCTGTAGTTTTCCAAATCATCCTGTTGGCCTTTTCTGAGGGTGGGGGCAATATTGGCCTTTCCTCAGTTATCAAGGTCCTCCTTTGATATTTTCATTTTCTAGCTCTATGGACATTTTGTGCCCACCTGCGTGTTGGGAGGATACTATAGACAGTGGATCCTTTACTGAAGTTGTTAATGGGACCCAAGCAGTAAGCTAGAAATTTATTTTAAATTCATATTCATTCAGCCTATCTTCTACAGCTTATGGACATGCAGTCCAGCAAAAGAAATGGGATGAATATTTTTATACAAGAGAGATTAGCACTTTTTTGCCTGTGAAGAAATCTTGACATTATCTTTATGTAAGGTTCTGTAAAGTTTTTACATTTTCTTGTCGTTTAACACAAATTTCAAGAAGGAGGTCAGGTGGTCGAGGAAAAGGTTGTACAGTGGGGAAAAGGTCACCCAAAAGGAATTAGTACATTTCAAATAAGTATCTTTGAGATTGGGGTCAAGGAATCACCTACACTGTGCAGAAAGAGAGTTCTTTTCCTAACATAGGTTTTCAAAGGATTTTGTTCTGTTACTGTGCTTCCTCTGGCTCATGTAAGAAAAATCCACCAACTCATAAAGAGTGTCACATTCATATACAGAACGTAAATCTTGCAGAAAAAATAGCTAAATATTTTCAATTGCAGCTAATACCATTTCTCTGATGAACACACTGATGGAAAATAGAACTCAAGTATACACACAGAACACCTACAACAATATGTTCAGGCAATTAAAGAAAATGAACTGCACTTCCAAAACTAGATATTCCAAATACATGCCATTTCAGCTCCTAGCTAAGAGCTATGGGACTCTGGCTTCCTATCTGAATCACTATGGAGAAGCAAAATCAGTAACATAACTGACCTAACCAGAGAGCAATGTGCCCTTGCAACCTGCAACAGCTTAATCAATAGCTGTCCTGTGTTCAGACTATTTTTGAAGTGGGCTACCAGTTACAGGTGTAAGATCTTTTGATGGATTTCAGACAGTTATGCACCTAGGTAATCATGTTAAGGGCATTTAAAAAAATTTTTTTAACAAACTTAAGCACTGAAATTGTAAAACACAGGGAAGAGGAGCAGAACTGGCAGAAGAAAATAACATATTTTTCTCTCTGTGGCTACACACAGCCTCTTTTCTCTGATAATGGTAAAAGCTTGTTGCTTTAGAAGGTTGTACCTCTGCTCCCCAATAATAACCTTGCTAATTGTGTAGTGTTGTATATAGTGGAAAGATTTTTCCTGACCCCGCAGGGAACTAGTGCTGTGAAGCATGAGATTTGATTAGCCTTATTATCTTAGCTTGCCCAGTTACCAATGTTGTAAGCTGCCATGAAATTATCCACCCCTTTTTAAAATAAAGCTGTACTATTTGTCTTGATTATCTCCTCCTGTGGAGTTGAATTCCACATGCAAACAGGCCTCAGTAATGAAAATAGCATAGGAATTAGACATATAGCCTTTTAACTGTGTAGGTACTATCTCCTTTTTTTTCTTTCATACTGCCTTTCCGTGTAGATCACAGTTTTGATCACATGCCCCTCACAAAAGAAAGTTGTTTTTATCGTGCCATCAATATTTGTAGTCATCCATGTGATCTTTTAATTAGTTCCTCTGGGATAGTTTGGAAAACCACGCATTTTCTCATAGATTTTGCTGTCTTTGCTGGATCTTTTTGAAAATCTTGATTGACTTCTTGTATACGGACATAAATCACATTGCTTGCCATTTATTTTCATTAGAAAAATCTCATTGTTTTAGTAACAATGATCTTGGATGATATGCCAGTGGATACACAAAATATCTTCATAAAATTCACAGTGATAAACAGCAAAGAAGATGATATTTTATTGTCAAAGAAAATTACTGATGAAGACAGCATTTTTTAGGAGCTATCAGATAAAGAACTATAGAGTTCCAGATGTCTAAAGACTGATCATAACAGCTGATTATCCAAGTTAGACTTTGGTACATTAAAGTACACGGAACACTGGTCTTGCTGAGTAGGTCAGTAAAGAGCTTAAAATGTCATTAAATTTTTTTTACTGTTTCTAAGTGCTCGACATCAGTTCCCCACAACAAAGAAGGTTACTAACTCAAAGAAGGTCTTCTGTGGGTACATCTGTTCATTTTGTCATTAAAACAGTCATCAGAACCATGACAAAGAATTCAGAATTCAGATCTAGAATTCTGCAGAGGGTAAGACAAAAAATTCTGGCATAACTGACACCAGGCAGTAGATCGTTTCTTCAGTAATAAGCAAATGTGTCAGTGCTAGGGCTGATTATAGGTTTTGTTTTACCAGAATTGTACACTCAGAACTGTAATGGGGCTAAAAACCACATCATCCTCCTTCCCACACTTTGTACACTGGAATGGCTTCTCTTTTAACTTCTCTACACCAGAAGCCTTGGAAAAACCAGAAGTCCCTGGAGGAAGACCTCTTCCATGTTACTTGTAGTACCAGCAGAGAACTCTCACAACATTAGTCTCTGCAGCTTTACAGAGAGGAGCATCAGACTTCATAGGAGAGATGAGAGAGATCTATATCATCAAAGGCAGAGTTCAAAGCTCTGTAGAGCCATAAACTCCAGTTCAAGTGAATACTAATCAATCAGCCCAAAAGTATGAGGGCTGGGTCTGACCTACCATACAGTCTTTATGCTCCCTGAATCCTGTGGCTAGACAGAGACTGAGATAATCCCTAGCATAAAGGAAATCTGGCTTTGGTACTGTTCTAACTTATGGCTGGCTGACCATGATCACTAGCCAGAAATTGCTGGGGCATAAGTCAGCCCTGGCTAGGTCCCCATCTTCTCTGCCCTAAATGGGGATCAGGGTGAGGCTGGACTGAAGTGCAGTAATTGCCTGTTAAATGGATAAGAGAGATTTACAGTCCTTTTTGCACTGCTGGAATGATGCAAAGCTATCAGATCAAACCGCACCATCAGGGTCCTAATGACCATCCTTGGAGAGGGGATTTTTGTTATGCAAGGCATGTGAATGTAAGTGGTAAAAAGCCAAAAGGATATGATCATGATTTTTGCCAGAGGGTAAACATCAGTTTCTAAATTTTTCCCTAAAACAATACATCTCTGTTTTTTCCCTAACCCCAACAGGTCAAATGGATTAAGTGGTGGGCAAGAAATGGTGTGTGAGCATTTGGGACAAATTCCCTAAAGGGCTTTCATAGCCAAATGGCAGCTGCAGAGGCCAGCATGGAAGACATTCAAAAGGCTGTAGAGCAAAGTACTTTGTGTTTAGACATTTCTATTACAGTCAGAAACAGGCTCTCATGTTTCACAGATTTGTATTCAAACTTTGAGTTGAACCTTAATAAGGAACCTCTGAGTTTTACAGGGAAGTTATTTTCTTTCATTGGCCATGGAGGTATAGCCAAGGTCTCACAGAACTTTCCAGCATAAATGGCTACAGCCCTTTCTCCTTAACAGGACCATGCTCAGCCTCCTCAAAATGCAGGACTGTAAGAGAAGTCAACAAGATGTGGGGATGTGAAATGCAGGACAAGATGACAGTTACACATTTTGTGGTGCTGGTTCAAAAAGTTTTCCATTGGAACATCACAAAAAATAAACAGAGAGCCACAGGAGAGAGAAGGATGCAGAGTTCTTTTTTGGGGTGTGACAATTTTCTACGCCTGTCAATTTTTCCACTGCGGCTGTAGAGGTTCAAACACTGAAAGGATGGTTTGCCATTACCTGGCTTAGAATCCCTCACGACACTTTAAGTTTCCTTTCAGTTTAATAAGGAAAAGATAACTGCTTATGAAGCAAATTACCAAAAATATGTTCAATTTGGACTTTTATACTGAGAAATCACAGGAGGGCTGTAAGCTCTTTGGAACTGGGGATGCATAATTCCACTTGCTTTTGAAGCTTTCAGCACAGTTACTCTCTTCTGAGCAGAGCCTGTGGTAGCTACTGCAATTTGAAGAGTAAGTAAAAATAATTCCTAAAGGAATTTTGCATGCTGCTTTCCTGAGATGAGGATAGCAAGATCTTATTTATTTGAAGCATCTTTACTGGTCAATTTGAGAAAGGTTTTTCACCTGCTGGGTGCTGTTCTGTAATTTCTTTAATTACACTGATCATACATAGGCTGCTTCTTTTGATATCTTTGGTTGCATAAAAATCAGTTTATTTTTTACCTGGTGGGAAAGCACAATCTGAACCTGTTAGAATGAAAATCGATACCTAGTGGATTTTCTGTTCAAGCTCTACCCCCACAGAGTTCTGGCTTTCCCTCTCCCCAATGGCTCCCAAAGCAAAAGTCAGAGAGAATTGCCAACAGCTTATTATTAAGGGTTACCATATGTCACAGCAGGCTATCATGCATTCTTAAAACAGCATAATTAAGGTTACAGTGGAACTGTAGACTTGGATTTAAAATCTTTTTGGGAATGCAGCAAGGGAAGAAAAAAGCAAATGGAAACTAACTCAGGATTGAAGTGTTGCTTTAGGGATGAACATTTTCTTTTCTGGGGCAATTTTTACATGGATATATACTCTCCAGCTTTAGTGGGGATTGTGTGTGCAAGGCTGATTTAGTGCTTGTAACTCACATTTCACCGAGTCCAAGAGTATCAAAAAGTGAGAGTCACCACAAAATCAACCAGAAGCAAAAAGTGAAAGCCAATCTATTATCACTGCTCAAAACAAATGGACTGTTTAAACAGTGATCAGAAGTGCAGGAAAATCAGTTTTCTCAGTGTTGTTTCTATCTTAGTGGTCTTTGAGATTATTAAAACTGGGGGAAATTCCCACCTCCCCTTTGAAGTTTAACTTCTCCTTTGCCAGGGCTACCCATTCTTGGCAGTGCGATGTGAAACGCTGGCATGTCCCCTCCTAAGTTGGATTGAGGAGAGTCCAAACCCAACCCAGCAAACACCAACATTGATTTCAGCTGGGGAGTGCAAGTGCTCCACTGCCATTTACCATCACAAATGTGCTCACCCCTACACACACTGACTTTTTTTTTGGCAAACATGCACATGCCCTCTCACACCAACACCCTGGCACACTCCTACACTCTCCCTTCACACACACACTTGCTCAATAACCCCCTCTTTACCCCCAAACCTGACACAGTCACACACATGCTCACTCACATACACTCCTGCAGAAAAAGTCACTGTTGTTTGCTCTCACACACAGTCTCTCACCCTCACAGCCTCCCTCACACTCCGTGTCTCACACAGACAGCCTCCCTCAGGCTCCCACATACACTCCAACCCTTCATATTCACAGCCTCCCTCAGGCCCTCACACGCACTCAAACCTCTCATACTTACAGCCTCCCTTACCCTCAGCCTCTCACCATTGGTGTCTCACACTGACAGACTCCCTCAGACACACACACTCAAACCCTTCATCCTCACAGCCTCCCTCACCACTGGCATCTCACACCAACAGCCTTCCTCAGGCTCGCACACACTCAGTCTTCATACTCACTGCCTCTCTTACCCTCAGCCTCTCATCCTCACAGCCTCCCTCACCACCGAGGTCTCACACCGAAAACCTCCCTCAGGCTCACACACACTCACAGCCTTCATACTCACTGCCTCTCATCCTCACAGCCTCCTTCAGCCTCTCACACACACTCCAACCCCTTTCATACTCAGTTTCCCACACTCACAGCCTCCCTCACACTCAGTGTCTCACACTGAGCCTCCCTCAGGCTCTCACAATCTCACAGCCCTTTCATACTCACAGCCTCCCTCACCATCGGTGTCTCACACTGACAGACTCCCTCAAACTCTCACACACACTGAACCCCTTCATCCTCACAGCCTCCCTTACTCTCAGCCTCTCACAGACAGCCTCCCTCAGGCTCTCACACACACTTCAACCCCTTCCATATTCACAGACTCCCTTACTCTCAGCCTCTCAGCCTCTCACCCTCACAACGTCCCTCACACTCAGGCTCTCACACACGCAGCCTCCCTCACACACTCACCTCCTCAGCCCCTTTCACGCTCACAGCCCAACCCACACCCACTCAACCTCCATCCCACCCATCGCCTAACCCACACTCAACCTCCACCCCACTCAGCCTCACACACCC
>VZTY01026717.1:58531-103920 GCA_013400935.1 Turnix velox
CACCCCCTTCCCCCACCCTCCTTCCCGGTATTTTCTCTCCTCCTGGAGATTATCAGATTTCCCGCCCCTCCCTCGCCGGGATCCTCCGCCTCTCCCCCCCCTCCAACCTCCTTCTCGGAGGGGATTATCTCCCCTCTTCTCTGCCGGATTATCCCCCCTCTCGGTTCGCTCTCCCCGTCCCTCCCTCCCCGGTTGTGCCCCTCCGCAGCCTCGCTTCTCGGGGATTATTTGCTCTCCCTTTTGGGGGGTGATTCTTCCTCTCTTGATCTCTGCCCCGGCCTTTCCCTGCTTATTTTCCTCCCGAGGAAGTCATCCCTCCCCTTCCGTCTGCCTCCGACTTCAGGGGAGAAAATGTGGTTGTAATCGGGTGGGCAGGAGTTTTCCAGTAGTGCTGTCATCTCCTCGGGCTGTGTGCTAGTACTACAGGCAAGTGGATGTAGGAGGTAGGAGAAGCTACCAAGGATGGTGGAAAGCCCGTGGCAGAGCTTGGTGTCGTGCCCTATGTGCAGGAGAAGATCTGCACTCTTTCTGTGATGCTCCAGCTGTTGGTGGAGTTGCTGGTGAGCAGGAGCCTGTCTGGATCGGTGTTTCATCAAGACATTCATGTGCGTGGCTGGGTGGTGGATACTGCAGGTTAACCAGAAACTGTACTGAAAAAGAAAAGCCAGCTGACTCCTACTTTCTCTGAGGAAGGTGCAGTAAAATAAACGGAAAGGTGCAGGGATGACATTGCTGCTGTCCGGGGGTCAAAGCTGACTTGAAAGCCAAGAGAGAAGCTATCCAAGGCAGTTGGTTTAGGCTATTGCTGTGAGGGGGAAAGAGGCAACTATCTTTTGCTTAGGCTCTGTTGCTTATGTGGTTCGTTGCCATCAACATGCTGGCAGAGGGGAAAAACAGTTTGTTCCTGAAGAGGAGAGGAGATGGTTTTGGCTCTTGCATTGGTTAGTTCGTTTCTCTCTTGGTTTCCCAGCACATGAGAGCAGCGGAGGAGAGCTGCAGATCTTCTGACAATTTTGCGGTACAAGGCCTGGGATTATACCCATTAAACTTCCCCTACTTGTCTTTGAGAGGAGGAGGGGCTGTGAGAAATGGTGGAGAGGTTGGGCAGCTATAAATAGATGCCGGACTAGGGGAGGCTTTGAGCAAATCTTAGTGTGCTGCTTCTGAACAGAGCGTCTGTTAAGCTGGTTGAGTTGACACTAGCATCATAATGTTGCTTTTTATTTCTGCTGAGGTGGTTGGCTTTTAACACTTTGGCATGTGACTGGACCACGCAATGATGTTTGTCAGAAAATTCTTCTTGAAAATGCCATAGAGCAAACTCTCATTTGGATGAAGAGCTGGTAGTTGTCTAGCCTAGTTTGAGCTCTTTTTAATGTGATTTTTAAAGGATTCTTCAGAAAAATCTTTAATTTCCTCTTCCCTCCCTTGAAATGTTTGGAATTTATGGTCTCGCTCTCCTTATTTTGTTCTTGGAAGTCTTGTGCTATGTAAGATTACCTGAGACCCATAGTGCTGTAAAAAATCTGCAGGATTGAGACACAGTGTCATAATGCTGGCTGCATTGTTAGTTTTTTTGTTTTCTCACCTTTCTTAGATAGGACTTTCCTACTTGCTTTGTTCTTAGGTTTTGAGGGTTTCTTTAGATTCTTTTTTTAATGGAACCTTCAGCTAACATCCAAATAAAGTGTGTGTACTCAGCTTTGGATTCTGTGTGCTTTAATTTCTTTCAGGATACATGGATCACTGCTGTTTCAGCCTGTCTCGTCAAGAACTATTTAATATGGAAATTATTGACAAATATACTGTATGAGCTATATGGAATGGTGTCTGTTCTGCTGCTCTATCAGTGGGCTTAACTGTGCATAAGACTGAAAATGATTGAAAAGCTGTTGCAACATATGTGCAATTGGACCTCTCTTGAACTACTTCTTGTTGCTTTTTTTCTTTGAACAAATAATGAAAGCTATTAACTTAAATCATGTCTTAATCACATATGTTTGGGGGTTTTTTAAACATAAGAAAGGAAGTAGTGAAAACACTCCTGGCTAATGTGAATGAGACTTAACAAAGGGTAATAGAGACTTTTATATTTCTTATTTAAAACTTTATTCTGATTTTTCTTTTTTTTCTGAATTACTGTGTTTGCAAATCTCAGGGAGACAGAAAGAAACTGAAATCTAGGCAATTTAACTTTCTCCTTTTTGCATTTCTGGTTGATGTTTAACCACAGTAAGAGCAGGGGAATCCTTCACTGCCAAATAGTTTGCCTGGCTTTATATAGAGCTGTTCAGGATGTAATCTGAGCATTGTCCTCAAACACTCGGATTCTTCAAGAAGAATCAACCTCTGTCTTGATATTAGATCCTTGTGTTGGGTGTTACTACGTGCAGAAAAGAAGGTCAGTGATCTTGATAGAACTTTCTTGTCTGTCATTATGGTAACAGTCTTTAGCATGAGTCTCTCTCTTTGTACAGTGACTCAGTCCCTGAATCATTCTTTTTCTTTTTTTTCCTAATGTATTTATTTGTAGGAATTACTTGCAGCTTGAATACAGAAAGAAAAGTTTAGCTTCTTACTTTTTAGCAGTACTTTCTGTTGTAGTTGTATGTAATTTAAAGTTCTGAATTGATGTGACCATACCAGACTCTTGTGAGTGCCATTTGCTCCTCTCTGTAGGATGGTGTGAAAGTGAATCTTCTCTTTCACTATAAAAAAGGAAGTGGAATTTTTTTAAATTAAGGATCAGGTATGGACTTGCAGGTTTGATGTTTATGGCAGTACTTTAGTTCTTGCAGTCACCATCCAGATAGGGAATGAATTATACTGTTCTAAGATTTGAAAGGATAAAACAACTTGCACAAGTTTAAATTCAATGCCCTGTGATGTTCTGTGATTGAGATAAACAGGTAAAAATTGACTTTCCCTGTTTTGAGGCAACTGACTGAGATAGTATGAGGCGTAGTGGTCAAACTTCTAGGTGAGGAAAGAGTGAGGGACAGATTTTTTTCAACACTCCATACAACTCAAACTTTTTTCTGTTGGTTTTTAGTTCATGCTTGTTCTTCTGAGGAAATGAGAGCTGATTGAGGAGCTAAGCTATAGGGAGATAAAAACCCCTTAAAAAACATCCTGCAGCTGAAGTCATACTGTTACTATTGGAGTTATTTGTATGGAAATGTGAAGTAGATGTGTTGGCAGAGTTTAGAGCAAGTTTGTGAAAGGGAAAGTGGTTTTAACTGTCTGCTGTGATAGAAGAAGCTCATAAAGAGTCCTGGAGGAAAGTGAGTTTAGTTCAGGCTGAAATCCAGATGTGGTAGTCACAGTTACTATTACAGAAACATAATGGCTTGTTTTCATTGACAGGGAGGTGTCAACGTGACTTTTAATCACAGGATAAATGGTGATGATGTTTCAGGGCTTAAACGTGGTGTAACGTTTTATACAAGCATGTGTTAGCTTGAAGGCAGTTCCAAATAGCTGGGATAATAGGTGTTACTGGTTGTGACTAAAATCATTCTAATGTGGTCATTAAAGCCATCTGCAATTTGATCTCAGAAGAAAAACAGCAAAATAATTGTCTTTTGCAGTGAGATAAAGATTTGTGATCTTGGTGTGCTATCCCGTGCCTTAGAAATTGCTTTTTTTCAGAATAAAAAGCAAGCCTGAATTATTTATTTATGGCTGATGTCATTCTTACACGAGTAATGAAGACAAAAAAGAGAGCTTAGAGGGTTATTTTCATATTAAAACATTTGCTTTCCTGTTTTGGGTTAGAGTCTTTAAAATGACGGTAAGTAATTTCACAACATGTATTGAGTAATAAAATTGGAAAATGGGAGGTTCTCTACTTTTATCTCTTGCTTAATAATTTTTAAGGTCTCTGGCTTGAAAAGGAAGGTGCTGCACACTGGGAATGCTTCATATTAAGAGCCATTCTATGGGCTTTACATCTTAGTTATTTAAAGAATTTTTCTAATATTGGTGGCCACATCTTTTGAAAGCATGGTGGAAATTAGCAAGGTAATGGAAATTAGATGACATTTCAGATGCACTGGTAACAAAAGTTATTTAAGAAATTACTTGGATATGTTATTTTAAGAGTATTGACTAGTTTTGCATTCTGACAAGTAACTGAGAGTAGGAACCTTGTGAAATCCCTGCTGATTGCGGGGGATGTCAGTGGTTTCTGCAGACATTTTTTTTTGAGGGGGGGAAAAACCAATTCTCAGCATCTTACATAAAAACATTTCTCTTGCAGCTTTTGCTTACCCAAATCTCAAAGGATCAAATTACTGTTTCAGTTAAATTCTCTTTTCCAGTAGGTGGAGACACTGCTGTTAATTTCAAATACTCTTAAGTCTTTGCTTTTTACTCCTAAAGGTTTTATTAAGTTACTGTTGAAATAATGAAAATTAGGAGGTAAGAAATGTAGTCTAAATTTTTATTTTAAGATAGCTCATTTAAGCCTCTTTTGCTGGGCACTGTTGGCATTCAAATATTATTTCTGTATTAATAAAAGTGTCAACCCAAATAGTTTGGTTTTAGTTTTCTAATAAAAGCATTGCCCTCATCCACTGGTCAAATTTGCATTAATGAATAGTTAAGTTACATTTATTTAAATGTCTGAACACAGGATGGAGGAGAGTGGATTGAGGGTAAATAGGGAAAATAGACTGAAGATAAAGCTTTTTCTTAAGACTGATAATAAAATGTATGGAAGCACTCAAGTAAATCTATAAGGGAATGAAATAAAAATGTATCTGCCATTCTTCTTGTGCTACTACATTCCTTGAAAGTGTATTTGATCCCATGTTCATTCATTGCTTATCAGTGTTATGTTCAGAGATACTCCTGTAACTATCATGTGAGAGGTTTTATATGTAAAACATGTCAACAACTTTTTATGTGACATTGGTTTATTTTTATAACAAGTCAGTGGGCTGGTTGGTTAGTTGGTCTTTGCATATCCTCTTATTAAAATTCCACCCCATGCCTTTCCTGATCCACTGCTGAAGTTTACAGAAATCCTTTTGGCAAGATGAAACTGCTTATACAGCCCAAGTTCTGAAACTGGGAAGGCAAACTGCAGTTTAGTGAATGAAAAGAGCAAAAGTTTATTTCACTTTTCCAGGCAGTTCTGGCTTACTGGATTATGGGCTATTGTGCTGCAGCAAAGCACAGAGATACTGGACAGAAATTGCTTGAATGTTATTAGGCTTACCACAAGTGAAGCTTCTTGCAGCTTCACTTGCTTTTCTGGGGTCACTAGAAGTGCAGGAGGAGGAGATGTAATCAACAATTGAACATTCAGTTTATGCATTTATTGGTGAAAAACATGCAAGCAGGGAGAAATTTGCTGTAGGGTGGGTTACTGTTGTCGTGTTTGACTGTAAGGTAGTAATCTGAATGCAAGTCATACAGATATTCAGCCATTCTTCCCTGATCTGCTGGTAAAGTTCTGCTGCTTACACTTGGCTGGTAAGCAGTGGCAAAATAGGATGAACAGAGGTTGATTCAGTCAATTTTCATCTGTGAAACTGTTGTATAGATTTAATCTAGGCTGCTTGATGTAATTGGTATTTGTCATATGTTATCTTCCCCCTGAGGACACACTCTTTGTTTACATGGCTATATGTGGCTTTTAAAGCAGTATTTGAGCAAAGCTTATTTATGATGTAAAACACTAGTGATGTTTGGGCTGGCTCTGTCATCTTTATTTCATTCTTTTGTAGCCTTCTTCTTGCTGCATAGATAACCTTGGCATGAACCTCTTGTGTGAGAGTTGTCTGTTATTTGCTCTGTGGTAATCTCATAGTTGTCTTGGATCAAGCATTAATAAATAGACACTACATACTACAGTGTTCTTTGGTCACCAGTTTATCTTGCCTTCCAGCATTTTACTGGGTTTTAAGCAGTAGTTCTGTGTCACTGACTGGTCACCTAGAAGTAATGACTGTGCTTGAGTAGCTCAGACTGATGGTTGAGTACCCCCATCCTTCTGCTGCCTACAGGTCTGTTTCATGTTCCTGTTGGAAGAAATGTTTTGAGGACAGATAATAAATACTCTAAAAAAAAAAGTTAGGAAAAGGGTAGGCGAGCACTGAAGAGTTGGTAGTTGAATTGTCTCTTAATTTTGAAGCATAATTAAGTAGGAAAAAAAATTTGTGTTGTCCTGACCTCCCCAACTCTCAAGATACGTAGGTTAGGTTATTGTTAGAAATTTTGCAGTTGGGATGGGAGAGTAACTGTATGTGTAGGCAGGGATAAAGAGGGTTTGGGTGTTGTTAAAAGGTGTAAAAAGGTGGCTTGTGGTTTTCAAGTTCCGAGTGTCAAGCGTGAAAGTGTGAAGCAGAGCCCCTCCTGTTTCTCAACAGAAACGTAGTTCGAACGCTCCCTCTCGTGGTGACACAATGACATTGAAGTGTAGGAAGTTCTGGGAAAACCTGTTACTGCTCTGGGTGGGTTACTGCTCTGAGTGCCTGCTTTCTTAGCTGCGTACGACTAAGCAGCTAAATAATATTAAAATTAAAAATATTTTGTAGACAAAGCTGAATACTTTTAGAAATCTTGGTCTAGTAATTGGATCAAAAAGTTCATCTCCATGCAGTAGTCTATTACATGAGGAAGTTACAGCACTCTGTTTGCTGTGACTTTTTGTTGTTGTTGTTGCTTGGAAGAATGCATATTTACTGCTGAAAGGAATTTATTAGCTGGGAATTGAAGTGCACGCATTTGAGTGTAAAATCTTGGCAAACAGTTCTGCAAACAGCACAGATTAACTGTACAGGAGCAGAATGAAGTGCATAGTTTCATACCAAGTTTACCCTACACTTCTTAGTCTTGGATCTGATTTCATGCTGTTACACTTCAGGAGAGCTGGTACGCAGTAACAGGATTACAGGGATCCTCAGATACTAATGAATGGAAAAGAGAGAGGACATGGAAAAGAGAAAGATGGACTGTTCAACAGCTGAACTCCTACTGAAGTGTAAAATCCCTAGATATATGCATTGTCATAAGTAATCTGAAATTTCCAAGACAAGTGAATATTTTGTGATTCCAAGCTTCTGATGTTGTTTCACTTTGTTTCTTTTAACTGCTCAAAACTTGAGCTTCAGGCTCCTAGCAAAGTTCTTAGTTTTAGACAAGACTAAAATTTGTCTTGAGGTTAGGCCTTGTTTGACTGCACATTTTATTTTTTTCCATAAAACCACATAAAATATTTTGAGGCAGTTTGGTATCAGAATGGTGATGCTGGGTCTTGCTATTAACTGGAGATGTTGAATTAAAACACTGTGTGGACTATTAAGTAAGTTAAAGCTCGCAAGAGTGTAGTGTTTTGGATTTTTTAAAAAGTAATCTCATTTGTAAGATATTGTCAAAAAAACTATATAGAGAAACTTACGGTGAAAGCAGTGGGATTTTTTCATTAGAGTTATAAGGATTAGTCTAAATACAGGTTTGGCTAGAGATGCTTTTGCAAATCACTCTCCTGTTTAGCTTAGAATGTGTGGACACTATAGAAAAGTGGAACTGTATGTCCATTCATGCTTGACATCCAGTCTTACTGGTTACATATATCTGCTTACTATCACCAAAAAAGACCATCACACAGTGCTGTTGTACACAAAATTATTTATTTAGTGTTTATGCCATTATGAAGCTTTTGCACATTTCAAATAAATAAAGTAATTTTAAAATCCCTTGGGCTTCCACACCCCAGGCATAAGTGATTTTACTTTACAAATATAATTACTGTACTTCCAGAAATAATCTCTCTGGACAGCCACAAACTAGTTTGAATTAGATTACTCTGGTTTTTTTCCTCCAGGGTGAGTTAATACATTGAGTTTTATTTTTCTGTAATTACTTCAAAATTCAGATGACTTCTCATTACTTAGCTGGGATAGCTAATAATACTTGCATTTTAAAGGTTTAACATTAATTTGTTTTACATGCAGCATTTTTTTCTCCAGGTAGGTATCTGCTCTACTCTACTCCTTAAGCTTACGGTGTGTCCACTTAGTCTCAGTTTTAAAGTTTCTTAAATTGGAAATACTAGAAATATTTACTTAACCAAGCAGAGAGAAGGTGCACTAAATCTTTCAGTTGTGACATTTAAGTAAGTCTAGCTAGAGCAATGTTTTCATTAAATCTGCATTTCCAGATTTCTGGATTTGTAAAACTTTCAAGTAGTTTGGCAGGAAGCTTTATGAGTAAATCAAATTACTACGTTTAACCTCTATTACAAAATCCTGGGACTGAAGACCAGCCAGTGTGATATAAACAGAGGAATAGAGTCAGAGATACTATAATGAAGAATGTGTTTTACCTACTTTTCTTCATGAACTTCAGCAGGAAGAGCAATTCTCTGGACAGATGATTATGAGCCTCAGTGGGTCACAATTCCAAAATGCAAATCAATGTTTGTACAAAAATGCTCTGTTTCTATTACTTCAACAAGTAGCTACACATTTAAAGATTAGATCAAAGAAATCTACAAAGATGAATTTGTAAGTAAACCTTGTTGTTTGACAGTGTTGTGCTGTTTGGAAATAAGCAGAAGGAAATCTTTGGTGTTTTCAGCTCTCAAGGCATGATCTCCTGTTTGTATTAAATACAAGAGTAACCATGGTGTGTGCTGAGTGAATTAATTTTAATTCTACTGTTGGCATCTGGTATCATAGTGCAGGAGCATCATATACCACTGGAAGGTTTGTTTATTAAATGCATTGTTAATGGGTCAAACCTGTTAGTTTGTTTGTCAGTGAACTCTTGCAGCTACAGAACACTTGAGTGCATTAAAAACCTGAAAGTATTTGGGTGTTCTTTAGTGTGATATTTTCAAACAATAAGAATGGTCATTGGGTCAGGTGAAAGGTCCATCTAACTCCATCTCCTTTTTCCAACCTGCAGTGTAAATTTTGAAACCATTCAGATCTATCAAGAACTATTAAAATTGTCTCATCATATTTTTAAGAAGACAGAAGACATGGATGCCTCTTCTTCAGTCTTAAAATCATCTTATGGAAAGGGATGAAGCAATGTATTGTTGTCCCCAACTGCCTCACCATCATTAGCCACAAACTGATGAAGAATTTCACTGTGCTAATCTGCAACAGTGGCAGAATTGAAAATTTAATGTCTTGTTCATGACTAAAATAACATCTTACATAATTGCCCTGGGCCTGCACATTAACAACTTGCAAAAATATCTGGTTGCTTTGCAGAGGAGATTGAAAACTAAGACAGCAGAATGACTGATAGTGCTAAAGACATAAGACTGAAGGTCTCCAGAAAATCTATCCCCTTGTTGACACAAAAATAAAACATTTGCCAACCTTTCTCTTTCTGCAAGTCCCTAGGGAGCCAGTATAAGTGAAAGAGGATAATCTGAAATACCAGGCATGGGTATAGCTACCTGTAAGAAAAAGATTCCTACTCTCTAATATCCTGCATCAGAACCTTTGATGTAATCTTAATCTATGTTCAGATATTATCCATTTGAACTAACCAGAGTTGTTATCCATTAAATCCTTTTCTAAAAAAAAGGATTTTTTTTGTATGCATGTGTGTAATTTTTAATTTTCTGTATACATGTATGTGTATTTAAATTAAAAGAAAGCATTTTTTAGTATTGCAAATAATGTGTGTTAAGAGTGGATCTATGTATATATTGATGCAAGTAAGGAGGATGGAGTCAGGATTTCTGCACCATCTTGTGTTAACAGTAAACAGGAGGTGTGTTTTGATCAGTGAAATCAGCTCGATAGGAGAATCCAGGCAGTGATTCCTGTCTAGAGGCACAGGTACTATAGAAATAGTTTCTGCTGCCTGTTGGAAACATGATGACAAGGACACAGAGAGATATGAAGAGCTTTTTCCCTATATCTTTCAGTGTTTCATCTTTTCACACTTGTTGGTGAAAGTTCTTGCATTTGATCTCTTCCTCAGTCAGTTGAAGAGTTTTCTAGAAATGTCTAAAAATTTTTTTTGAAGGTGACTTTCTTATTACCTTTGAACACCAAGTATAGTCACTGGCAAGTCCCTAGATTGAAATAAGTGGAATATGAAAGGTCTCAGATTTGACAGAAGTTGGGAAGTGCATAGAAGTAAAAGGCAGTTCTGTTACCAAGAACTTGTTCTAGGCTTTTTGTGGTGCTCTCTCTTCTTGGAATAAGAGATTTTGGTAGTANGTGGAATATGAAAGTTCTCAGATTTGACAGAAGTTGGGAAGTGCATAGAAGTAAAAGAACCTGTTACCAAGAACCTGTTCTAGGCTTTTTGTGGTGATCTCTCTTCTTGGAATAAGAGATTTTGGTAGTAACAGGTAAAGCAAATTTGGGCAGCTCATTAAAAAATGCCCAAATTTTCTTATCCCAAGTTGCACCAGGAGGACAGGTTGGTACTTTATGCTGAGAGAAGTGACAATGGCAAATCTAACTTCCATTCTCAAAACCAGTTATAGTTTGATCTTCTGATGCCTTGAAGGTGAGACTTGACAAAACTTGTCTTTTTTTGTCTGGAGAAATAGATGCTTCAGAAGAAAATCAAGATAAAGGGCAGCAAGCATATACTTCTTGTGAAGAAAAAGGAGAAAAAATTCAGCAGCTGTACAGCAAATAATGTCTGTTCACATGATGCCCAAAAATACTCTTCTGCATCTGAAGCTGTTGAATGCATCATAAATATCAGCTAATATTATCTAGAATTACTATACTTAGTTATTTGTGATCAAAATTAGAACCTTGTTAAAGCTTTTATGAAGTTTTTAGAGTTCATTGACAGCTCTGAGTTAACAAGATGAAGAATGGCAGAAGAAGTGAAGAGTCATCAGGGCTCTAGATCCTGGCCAGCTTTTAAAAGAGAATTTAAACATCTTAGATCTCTGAGTGCCTCTGTAGCACAGATCACTTTTAAACAAACCATTCTTTTAAAGCAACTGACAAGCCACTTTGGTTTTAGTCTCTACTCTTTTTTAAGGATTTGGATGTACTTAAGGAAACAGGAGGAATGCTTTCTTGGGTTAATGGAAGGATAGTGTAAAAAACCCTTGATGATATATGATTTTGAATAACCTTTTTGGACCAAATAGGCTAATCAGGAGTTAACACTAAGTGATGTTTTGTAGTTGGTAGCTATGGAAATATATGCAAATACCTCGTCAGCCTCTTTTGAGGGGATCTGAACATATAAACCTCTGAATGAGTCTTTCACCCATGTAGGTCACTTCCTTTTTGCTCATTTTCTAATTCCCGAAACCCAACTTTATCAGATGCCTTAACTTTGAAGTCACTGGGAAATTTACCTGCTTGCAAAAGTGACAGACCAGATGTACCATTGGGTGGAAAATGCCGTAAGCCATCTTATGTTCTGCTCTTTTTCCTTTTGAGACTCTTCTTTTGCTGTATCTGTTTTTGCTGACTTCTGTCCTAATGCATTGCCTACTTTCCAGCCATTTTATCACCCTTTTTTTCAGGAAATAGCCAAATATATCATTGTTAAACAGGTGTTCAGGACTTTTGGGCCTCAGACAGAATTTTACTCATGTTCCTTCTGTGTTGGTAGATGACCAGCTTTTCTGTCTATGGCTAAAAGTTTTAAAAAATGATGGTGGAGTAAATGTGCATGTGTTTATGTTACAATAGCTGGTGTAATTTGGAAATGTGCAAAATTGATAACTGCAAAATAAGTCAATGAGATATAATCTGATACAAAGATTTTGAATTTTTGCACCTCAGTGGTGGTTGAACTAATTAAGATACATTTTTCTACCTCAAAATGCAATTCAACAAAAGCCTGTGAAGGATTAAAATAATCTAGTTTGTCTTAAAGATATCCTTGTTCAAGGTGTTAGAAGTTCTGTCTGTAAGTTTGTATGGGATGCTCTTATTTTAGTGTGTCTTTTACAGGATCTGTTACCCTTTCTCAAAAATCATAGGACACTGTATGTTGTGTGTAGGCTTCTGGGGAAAGCAAGAATGTCTCAGATGCAGTTGTAGTGGTATTTCCATACTTCAGTTTTCACATGCTCTTACACAACATGACTGTTCTTGTCTCAGAAAAAGATACCTGTTTAGGTTCAGGTGTCTGTCTAGAACAAGAACTATCTCCTGAATGTTGGAAGAACTGTGAAAACTGACAGACATAAATTTTTAGAGAAAATCCTTTTAGGGGAAGGGTTCTACAGTTTCCTGTTGTTACTCAGTATAGTATTCAGAATGGATGAAAATGTTTTTTGGTTTGTATTTAACTTTAGACTCTTCTTCCATGTTTTATACTACTGAATATGTGACCTTAACTACTTTTGGCTTTAAGATCAAATAAGCATCTTGAGGCTTTCATTAGACTTTTGTCGTCCTCACCAAAGTACGTGAGTAACTGAATTCTGTCTTGAGGCAGTCCATGTATTTGGTAATGCAGAATTTCAATTTAGACTCATGACCTGTAAGTACAGAGAGGTCTGAATAAGTATTCAATGTGCTGACAATTTATTTATTAAGGGTAGGAGAATCAGTTTTGAGCACATAGGGAATTTACATAATTACATTGTGAATTTCAATTATCATTAGACTATTTCATTCTCTACCCTTTCAGCCATAATTTATACCTCTGTTGAACCATCTATTTATAGGCTTGATAGTGGCTTTTTTCCTTCATAGTCCTTGATGTCCATTGTTCTGGACTGGAGCATGTTAATTAATTTGAAAAAGGAGGTTTTTTTAAATACAGAAACTTGGCTGCTTTGAACTGCTTTGATCAGGCTCTGTGCTGAGTTTAAGGCTTGTGCTGCCACCACATGAAAAATGCAAATATGTTCAGGTAGGCTGAGGGCCATATCTCCAGAAATAACATAGCAGAAAATGAAATAAATATAGCTGATTATTTGAAAAAACAAAGAAAAACAAAGAACAGCTAGACACATTTATTTCCTTTTTATCAAGAGTAATTTATATTTTCTGAAAATGTATTTTTAGGCTGTTTTGTTTCAGGCCTCAAAATTATAAGGAAGATTGTACCCACTTAACTTCCATGCTCAGTTTTTGTGTGAGCCAATGAATGCTTTTTTTGATTCCTGTTGCCCTTGTGTGTGTTCTATGACCTGGCTGCTGAGGTAGTACTTGTTGTCTCTGTGAACAGCAGTTCTGAATGTCAGGAATGTTTCTCAACCTTGTAATACCCAGAGAATGTTGGTTAATTTAGCAGTATGGCAAAAGACATCATCACCCTTTTAAGTTCACTTAGGAACTTGGGGGTAACTTTGTGTTAGATTATTCTGCAATCTTAAAGTTGTGTCCAAAGATCCAATTTATCCATAGGAGGGTACATTGCTCTATTTATCTCTCAGGCACACTATTCTTCTGGTTAAGAGGAGTTTAATGGAGAGTATTATAAGGGAAAAGTACTATGGATGGGACTGACTGCTCTGAGAACTCATTTATTGTGATGAGACAGTCCTCTTCACTGCCATGCTGAAGGTCATTGGCAAAGTCATTACTCTTTTCCAGGTCAGGACCCAGACTTGATAAAACCTTCTTGTGGAAAAGCTGAAGTATGGAGTTATTTACCTATTAGAGTGGGGTTCCACAGCTGGGGATGGAGAGGAATTACAGTCCATTTCTGTTAGTACATCAGAAGACTTTGATAAGCTATTTTGAGAGGCTTCTCCATTTCTGCTCTTGGCATTTTCCCCCAAGTAGCTCTGACTACCCTAGGAACTGGACTTAGAAACCTGTGTGAATCTGAGAGGTTCCATTGCAAAAATCCATGGGATTCTTGGCTCAGTTGGTTCCAATTGTACTAACATCTTCCTCTCTTCTCTCCTCCCTTCCCTTTTTCTTAGACCTCCTTAAGTGGTGGAGAAAAGTACAGAACAAAGGACTTGGGTGTCAAACATGAGAGTATATGGCCTTTCTTGTTCCACCATAAATGGGGTGGAAGAGAGTTGGGATATGAGACTACTTATGAACTGCTTTTAAGAAATACCAGTTGGAGTTTGGAGTCTAGAAAAATAAGTATCTTAAACATTCTTATATTTTTTCCCTCTTTAGTCTTTCTTATGTTTCACATGTGCTCAAGAAGCCAAGTTCCTCCATGGCCTTATTTTTTATGAGAAAACATGTTATAAAAAGAGATAATGAAATAAAATTAAAAGTTGTAGTTCTAAGCATTTCTACTTTCAGCTATTACAGCCATTCACCTGTCTAAGAAAGCAACAAAAAGTGTGTTCTTTGATTAAGTCTTGTAGTGCTGTGAAGCATCCAAGGAGAGAGGTTCAGCTACGTTTATTTGCTGGAATTTCTTTCCGGAATTAGCTGGGGAAAAAAAAAAAGAAAACAATTGTGCTGTAGATATGCAGAACTTGGCTTGTGCATCAGTAATTGAGGGAGTGATTTGTGTAATGTGAGTGACTGGAAGTATGTAACTCAATAGTTACTGCTGTGTCAAAGAAGATATAGTGTGAGAATACTGCTTTCCACTCCAGCAGTTACTAGGCTCTGTGTGCTTTTGTGTCACCTGATACAGGTTTGGTACAATATCAGCATGTATCTGGGAATATAGCATGTTTCTAACTTCCCACTCATTCTTTACTTCTGGTAGTAGGCTGTACTTCATCTAAGCACATTCTTTGGACATTGTGAATGAAGCTTTCTGGAGTTTGAAACAAGGTTTTTGTTTGTAGATAAAGCTGATCTTTCTATTTTGGAGCCCAAAATAACCCTTCCCCCCACCCCCCCAGTAAGTACTCTGAAGTTTCAATTAGGTCCTTGAGCTTCTGTCACCTAGTATTTCACTTTCCAAAGAGTTGAATGGACAAATGTTTACAACTCATTGATTAATTAGAAAACTTGTAATTATTTGATCACAAATTAAGCCTTTGTGTAACAGTTTTGCTCCATTTGGAGTGGCAGGCTATGTAACTGAAAATCCTGGCTAAACTTAATGAAACCATACTTGGTATTGTGGTATTTCTATGTAACTGAAAATCCTGAAGTTTTTAGGCTAAATTTCATGAAACCAAACTTAGTATTCTGAGGAAGGGAGTAGGAGATTTCAGACTTGCCATTATACATCTTGTTAAAAAGTACAAAATAGCATTTTGAAGATCCCTTTGGAGTTCCTGTGTCCACCTTATAAAGCACAGAATATTGTCATTCAGTGTTCATAGCCATAATTTAGAAACTGCCTTGAAAGTGAAGGTGGTGAACATTTGAAGTGTAATTTTCTTATAAATGTGTAGTTCTTAATGCAAACTGTCCCAAGGCAACTAAAGATAACTTTCCTCCCTATTATTATGCGGAGATATCCTTACATTGAAATTAGATTTCCTGCTTTTAATTAAATAAATCCTGACAGAATATTGTAGAGAAGTAGCTTGGGAGGTGAAACACAAGACTAACTGCAGTGTTAATTGTTCCACAGAGTTTTTCAGTTCCTTTCAACCATCTGAGCATCAAGGTGATCTTTTTATTCATTTTCCAGTATTCTTGAACGTACCCCTCAGAGGATCAAAGAGAGATAACTGTTGGGGATAATAAATAAGTAATTGTGTCAATCTTGCCTGCCTTAAATTGAAGGAAAATTTGGATAGAATCTCTTATTTGTGTCTGAGATACATTTTAAGCATTAATCTTTTAACATCCCATCATGTTTTGTTGTCTCTCTGTTAAAATAATAGGGCTTTATGTGCTATTTTTCACCATTTAAAGACATCAGCAATGATGTTCTGCAAACAGGTTTGGAAAATGCATTTTGTACCCCCTGCATCACTACTAACATTTCAGTTGTGTTTTGGTTAATTTTCTTTGTAGATAAGGCTTTGCCTTGTGTCTTTAGAGTAAACAAAAACCATGGCATGTGACAAGGGTAGTTAAGAAAGCATTTAATTTTTTTTTCCCCCCTCTTGCAAGTCACCCTGAGCTATAACTCTGGTTTAGCAACTTGCTTTTACAGCTTCCTAGTAAGCTTGTTTGGACAGAGATGGGGAGGTCTTGCATAAGAGGGATTAGCNTCCCCCCTCTTGCAAGTCACCCTGAACTATAACTCTGGTTTAGCAACTTGCTTTTACAGCTTCCTAGTAAGCTTGTTTGGACAGAGATGGGGAGGTCTTGCATAAGAGGGATTAGCTGAGTGAAAGCGGGAGCATTAGCATTTAGGAATGAACTTCACTTGCAACTTCTGGGAAATGTAGTAGGTGGTCTTGTAAATTTGAAAACTCGATGTCCCAGTAAAAACATATTTTCACTCCAGTTCTGTAATTTTTTGTGTTTTCACTCTTGTTTCAAATTTTTCACTCAACAAGATGTGATGCAGAGGAAGACTTGGAGTGAAATTGTGTAGGCTTTGAATTAACTTAAAACATCCCTGTGTTAAGTTTTGCATGATGAGTCTTTTTCCTTGTAGAAAAGTGGGGTGGAATCACTTTTATTTTTTGTTAAGTGATGCACTGAGATAGTCTGAATCTTTCCTGAAGTGGTTTAATTTATTTTGCACCTTAAAAAGCTGTCTTGCATTTGTTTTCTGCATATGAATGAAGACATTTCCAAATGCTTGTGCAGCATCTGAAATAACACCTCAAGTAAAAATATTTTTATGTTGGCATTGATGCAGAACTAATTTAAATACTCTAATGTTTTAGGTTGGAAGTGATAATTAAGCAGAGACTTCACAATACCAGAAATCTGCAATGGAGCATGCACAAAATGTTAATATATGGGTATCATGCATTAAAAGGGCATAGGTGTAGTTTTTTGAGTGGCAGCATCATAATGGGGCAATCAGAATTTGAAAGCATGCTGTGTTTGGATGCTTTTATTTTAAAAGCATTCTGATGTTATGGATAAATCTGAGCATGTGTTAATACAGCTTTAATTCATATCAAAACCCTTGGTCATAAAATTCTTAATTGTTATAATTCCTCACTGTCTCCTACGCTTAAAGTATAGAAGGAAGCGTTAAAAACAGCACTAGTATCTGGTTGAAAGGTGTTTTTAAATGAAATTAATTGTCTAAGCATTTTAACTGAGGCAAAAAAGGATCAAAACTGACATGCCAAATACTGATTTGAAGTCTGGAGTAATAGCAATAGGACAAAATATACATGTAGTATTTTGCACTTAAGGGGACGGTTTGTTCAGCTCCAAATTTAAAGTTAGAGGAGAAAGAATGATCTTTTATATTCCATGGTGACAGACCAGTAAATTGAGCTGACAGTATGATGTAACTGTGAGAAAGTCAAAATAGCTGTCATGATCTATCTGTGTCACTTAAAAGGGCAGTATTAATGTTGCTGTGCAAGGCACTCACGAGCCACTTTTCCCATGCTCTTTGTAACATTCTAACCTTCAATACTGAAGAAAAGATGCAGAGTAGAAGATGTGCACAGGAACTATGCCAAGCTTGTTTCTTGCAGTCACCTTATTATGTAAGAGATCAGAAGAATGAAAACAGAGGCATTGTTTGCTGTCTATAAAGAACTGAAAAACAAGAAGCAGAAAGAATTTTTTAAGGTAAATTTCATATTAATCAAACTTGATGTATTTTTTTCATGCTTTACTACCAGTGTTCTGTAGAGTGATCAGGTGCTTTCAGTTGGCAGAATGCAAACACTCCAGTAGAGCCAACAAGATCTCTATTGATCATATTAGTCATTGATCTCTGGAGGTGTGAGTGGTGGTGTTACTTTGCTGTGCAGCAGAGTATCCAATTTTGTGTATTTAAAGTACCTTGTCTTGTTTGCAGACCTGCCAAAACCACGTTACAAAATAGCTCTGTCAGTATTGATCTGAGCTGTAACATTTACACTGGCAGCACTTCACAATCATTGTGAATTTTAGCTTGGTGGTTTGGAAATGGCCTGTGCTTAGATGAAAATGTGAATGGTTAAATAAATGTCTTGTTGTTGTTTTGTTGCTGCTGAGATTCCTGTTCTTGGAAATAAGGCAGAACATACAATTTTATATGTTTCACTGCTCCCCTTTATCCACTATGACAGTGCTGATTAGAAAGCAGTAACAGAATGAAAGCACATAATATTTAAAATGGAATTCTCCTTTCCTTTTGGAAGAGTTTTGACTATTTTCACTTCAGGTCAAAATATGAAGGGGTCTAATTTGGTAAGATCTCTTTATTTTGCCTTAGTTATCAGTGGGATAAAATTGTATAGATAATTCTGCATGCCTTCATTGTGATTTCTTTTAAGGTATTGCATTATCATAACTATATAATGTGCATTTTGGAAGATAAATAGACCCAGTTTCAAAATCTGGCTACTTAGTACTACCTTTTAGGAACTCTTACATAAACAGTCCACTTGAGTGAAAGTTTCATATATTTAGGGCAATGTGTAAAGCTTTCAGATAATGTCACAGCAAACTTATTTGCTGGCAGCTGGCAATGGTGATATTTAATTGTTCAGCAAAGATTGACTGTAGTTGCGAATTTTTTCTAATGAACAGTATTTAGAATCTGTAAAACACTATGTTAGCAATGTGCTAGCAATAAATTAAGTAATTAGTCTTATCATTTTTTAAAATGGCTTGAAAATACTTGCATTTAGCTCAGAATACTGATAGCATAGCTTTTTGGATGTTGCCTGAATTACCCTGGGGAAGTATAAACATCCATAACTGAGTTCATGGTTTTTATGGGTTTTAAAATGGAGACTTTCATATTACAGAAAGAGTAGAGATTTCTGTCTCTCAGTATAGTATCACTATGAGTTTCAAGTTGTTTAAAAGTAGTATTTACATGGTGTGAAACAGTATATAGTGTACTGAACAAGACTTCTCATCTATCTGAATGAAGGATGCCAGGAAATAATTACAGAATCACATAACCATTGAAGTTGGAAGGAGCTTCTCCCATTGTCTGGCCCAGCACCCCTACTCAAGCAGGATAAACTGGAGCAGGTTGTCCAGGTCTGTGTCCATTGGGTTTTGAGAGATATAGACTCAACTTCTGTGGGTGACTTAGTCCAATGAGGATGAGAGACAGACAGCATAAATGAAATCAAGAGAAGTTCGTGCTGTGAGTAAGGAAAATCTTCTTCCTTAATAGGAAGTGGTGTAAGCATTTACTAAGAGAAGTTTTGCAGTTTACATCTGTGGAGGTTTTCAAGACTGCAGGTAAAGCCCTGAGCAACATGGAGTGCTCTTGTAGCTGTCCCTTAAAGCCTGAGGTTGGATTAGAGACCTTGTGATGTCCCTGCTTTCTTAAGGTAACCTTTCAGAACCTGATCCAATTATTTTCCTGAATGCACCCCTGGGAGCAAAATGTTTACTTTTAGTAATAATTTGTTTTAACCAATTACTCTCAGTCAGTCAGGCAGTCATACGTGCTGTAATTCAGTAAGAACTGCCGCTTTTTTTAGTGGAGCTTGAAAACTATTTTAAGCAGAAGAACGGGGAAGTCAATTTTCTTCTTAATTACATCTCCTGAGCCTTTCAGAAGGCATTTTAAGCCTTCCTGCCTCTTTCATGTGGCACAGACACCATAATGAAGAAGCAAATTCATTAAGTGTCTTGGAATTCCATAGAGCAGTTGCTGTGCAGGTTTCTGCTCTCCTACTGTTTGTTTGCTGCAGAGATTTTTCAGCTGTGCAGTTAGATGTGTACAAATTAAACCATGTCATGATAAGCTTCCCTCTGACATCTTCAGCATATTAGTGTGTGTGCTTGGGTTTGCTTCCTCAGTTAATCATTACCCATGTCTACAGCTTGCAACAGTCATTAATTAAAAATCATCAGAAACCTTGGTAATATTTACCACCTGTATGGGCTTATCTTCGAAGCTTAAAGCTTAGTGAGCATCAGGTTGTCTTTATTGACTTTATACTTTACAATTGTCTTTATACTCTACAACTGAGATTTTTTATTTCTTTAAATAATTTCTCTTTTTAAAAAATATAACCCTAACACAGTTTCAGCAGTATTGGATTTTAGTATGTCTCTTATTGTTGGTCATGATATAAATTTAAAAAAAGACTTAACCTTTCATTTCAGCTGGGTTTGGAGATGTGATGTTTAGTTCCCTTTTTATCTGTTCAAAAATAATTTTTAAATTGTGCTTTTCTTTCCCAAAGATGCAGCTGTGAGGTCCATCTGTTCATCAGAAAATTTGTGCTTCATCTTTTTTTAGACAAACTTGTCTGGGCTTGAACAACCCCATGTATCAGTAAAAGTTGAAGACTGAGCATTTAGAGAGGAGTGTAGGGGAAAGGGGCCTGGGTGTCCTGGAGAGCAGCAGGATGACCATGAGCCAGCAATGTGCCCTTGTGGCCAAGAAGGACAGTGGCATCCTGGGGTGTATGAGAAGGGGTGTGGGCAGTAGGTGGAGAGAGGTTCTCCTGCTCTACTCTGCCCTGGTGAGACCACAGCTGAGATATTGTGTCCAGTTGTGGGCCCTCAGTTCAAGAAGGTTGAAAGAGTCCAGTACAGAGACACAAATATCATGAAGGGATTGGAGCATCTTCCTTATGAGGAAAGGCTTAGGGAGCTGGTATCTTTAGCTTGGAGAAGAGGAGACTGAGGAGTGACCTCATTCATGTTTATGAATATATAAAGGGTGAGTGTCAGGAGGATGGAGCCAGTGACCTCCAATTATAGGACAAGGGGCAATGGGTACAAGCTGGAATACAGGAGGTTCTACAGAAATATGAGAGAAAAAACTTTGTCAGGTTGAGGGGGACAGAACAGTGGCACAGGCTGCCCAGAGAGGGTGTGGGGTCTCCTTCTCTGGAGACATTCAGACCCTGTCTGGGCACCTTCCTGTGTGACCTGATGTGGGTGTTCCTGCTCTGGCAGGGGGATTGGATTAGATGATCTCTTGAGGTCCCTTCCAATCTATCTGTGATTCTTAGACCTAGGCTGCTAAAAATGCTATAATTTGTAACTGAGGAAAGAAGTGGTCAGTGCAAAATAAATAATTTTTTGTATATGTATGAAGTGTGTTAAAGCTTAAGTCTGGGGTTTTTTTTGTTTTGTTTTTTTTAAAAACATGAATGGTCCAAGTTTAGACAGCTGTCACTGGTAAAGGGCTGCATGAGTTACAAATGAATCTTCTTCTGTCTATGCACATTCATTGTCTTGTGAAACTTTTCTTCTGGATTTATCCCTCTTGAAAAGATTTTAAATGATACAGGAAATAATTTCCAACGTTTATGGATGAATGAGATAATCTTAACTTGGTGTCAAGCACCTGCCTCACCAGCAGTCCTAGGAGGTATTTATTATGCCTTCCTATCCAGATGAGTAGGTCATGTGGAAGTAAATATGCATCTATTTATTTAAATATTATTCATAATTCCTGTTATTTCATAAGCCTAGAGACTATTAAAACAAAATTGAGCTTAAAAACCTCAGTACAGGATATTTACTCTGGAAAGCTTTAATTTTCCCCAGTGAGTGACACATTTGTATTCTGTCTGCAAATCTGGAAAATTTATTTAAATGCATGCTTCCTTTTTCATTTATGTAGAATTAATGTAGACAAAAGTTAAGCAGTCAAAGACAGAGGAAAATCAGATTTGATTTAAGAGTCACATTTGAGAGTTTGGTGAAAACCTGTCTTATAAAGAAGGGAAGAGTTAACATAGCATCTTTTACTTCTACTTGATCTGGATTTTCTACTGTGAGGTACAATACATAAATTAAACCTTTGATGTGTCCTTTGGTTGTCTGAGGGAGCTATTTATGAATTAGGAGGAGTTAATTCTGGTTAGTAAGTTCTGCAATCATAAGGAGGATTTCTGTGTTCTCATGCCTCAGCATGCACTGTTTTTGCTGTAGAAATCAATTAGTGTATCTTTCTCTCCTTTTCTCTTTTTGATCTGGGGCTTAAATGGTGAAAGTAGTTTCACTGAGTATAAAGTCATACATGTAGTAGGATTAAATTGCTTGATCCATGTACACAGCAGACCAATATGCTCCTGCTGAGTCTAGCTGGAGGCTTTAAACTTTTCATGGTCATGAAGGTGTTCTTTGAAAACTGGCTGTGGAAAATTGTTTTCCCTGTTGCCAAAGCCAGGGGCTAGAGTGGAGGGTGTCCCATTGTAATCTGGTTTTTCTCTTTGATCTACTAGCACAAACTCAGTTCTGTTGTCACTTTCTCCTAAGAATCCCTTTATTTCAACACTTTGCCTCAACTGGACAGTCTGTTTCTCCTGTTCTGTCTGGAGGCTGATGTCAATGTGTGTTTCTTGTAATGTGTGTGGTCCTAGATGGTTTTGTTAAAGATCAATGTTAAAGTTTTGTTAAAGTCAATGATGCCTATTTCATGGTGTCCTCACAATAGCAAAACTTTTTGCATTGCAATGAGAATTAAAAATTTTATCCAGATGGGTCTCTGAATATAGAAGATCTGTCTTCAGTGAGACAAGGAGGTCCATGGTAGATGTCTCATAGTTAGTATGTTATTACTAGTTTCTTTTCAAAGATGGGTCAGGAGAAGCAAGAGAGACCCAATTAATTTTGCACTGAAGGAAAAGCACGCATATACTTTTCATTTGACGCTGAAGTGTTCAACAACAAGGAATACTCTTGACAGGCCTGTTTCATGCACTGTTTGTCAGACTGTGTGTTTGATCCCTATAGTCCTTAGTTCTTGTATGCCTGACTTACATTTGAGTTGGAGTAACATTTGGGTTGGAGTTTTCTTGTTTCTTCTTCCCGTTTGGAGTAACCCCTACCAACATTTCAAGGACAGATTTGACAGAGGGGAAAATAGAGACACACAATGAGTTCTAACTTAAATAATCCAGGGTGACTATAGGGCCTTATCCCAACTTACATATATGTCTGATTTTCTGCTTTTCTTTGTAATGCTCAGGCAACACTATTCATAGCTTCTAGTGGCTGTGCCCTGACAGAAGGCAGCCATCAGATGCAGAGTAGCTATTTCTGAAAGCATAAAATCATAGAATGGTTTGGGTTGGAAGGGACCTTAAACATCATCTAGTTCCAACCCCCCTGCCATAGGCAGGGACACCTCCCACTACATCAGGCTGCTCAGTGCCTCGTCCAGCCTGGCCTTAAACACCTCCAGAGAGGAAGGGACATCCACAACCTCCCTGGGCAACCTGTTCCAGTGTCTCACCACCCTCACAGAAAAGAATTTTTTTCCTATGGTGTTGATCAGTTGAGATGTAAGCCAGCCTTTGTGAATTTTTTTAACTTTGTTTGCTGATAGAGCTGTTTGCTTGCTTTCCAAAAATGCTAAAAATATACTTAAGCATAAAATATACTCGATGCTAGATTTTGCAAAACCTTTATTAAGTTAAAAAAAAAAAAGTAATTTGAAAACACTTCTGTATAGCTGCTTGCAGCTCAAAAGTCATGAGGAATGTGTTCAATATCGCTCTTGGTGTTTTTTCTTTGATGATGAAGTTTTTGTGTTTTTAAAATTGACCAGAACTCTGACAGGCTTATGTAAGAAACAGCTGAGTATCTGAGGAATGTTGTTGTTACACACGCCTTGGTCAGCTTCAGATGCTGAAATTGCATCTTGAAGTTGAGGTGGCTTGAAGGAAGCTTTGTATTTTCACAGATAAAAATTGTAAGATCCAAAGCACTAATCTGAAATACCTTAAAACAGTTTACATAACCCATAGAAGGCTTATTGCTTTGCAGTATTTATGCATCACTATGTGAATTGGCTAGAAATATCTGTTTAGTGGTGAAACTCTGGAACAGGTTGCCCAGAGAGTTTGTTGATGCCCCCTCTCTGGAGGTGTTTAAGGTCAGGATGGACAAGACACTGAGCAACCTGATCTAGTGGAAGGTGTCCCTGTCTATGGCAGAGGGGTTGGAACTTGATGATCTTTAAGGTCCCTTCCAACCCAAACTATTCTATGATTCTGCAAATACTGACTACATTGAGTGTGAATCTGTAACTGGAAAGTGAAAAAACATGAAACAAGGCAGTCAGATCTGCAGCTGAACTAGTCATGGTATAGGACATAACTAGTCTGAGGAAGATGTGGACTGTTTACACATTGATTTGGTGGCTTTATGTAATGTGCTAACAGCACTTTGCCTGTTACAAGGTAGAAATAATATTGCTTCAAAATCTGAAAGCGTAAACTAAGTGTCATTTTCCCTCCTACTCATGGTTTCACAGAAGATTCACTTTTTGAAAGTGAGAGGTATGGCTGAAACTCATTTTTAAAAAATACAGTCCTCTGGCTTATGCTGCTGTAGTTAAAATGTGGCACAAAAGACGATTTGATTGTTGAAAAGTTGGTTCCTGTTTACTGGGGGAAGGGGGAGAGAAAAAATACTGCCAGAAAATGTTTTACTGGGATGGAATTTTCTAGGAAGAATTGAAATTAGAAAGTAGGTGTTGAGAAAAGCTGTTTGTTCTGTTACCGAGCAGTGTTTCATAATAGCCTTCATTATAAAGCAATGGGGAAAGTTTAAGGGTAAATTCCTGTGTGGGAGAGGGGGCATATAGGCTTTCTGATTCTCTTGATATATGCTGCTATGCAGCATGAGGAGTGCTGTTGTGCACAGTGCTGATTCTAATGCATTTTAGCTTGTTGAGAATCTTAACAGAAGTTAGTTTTGGGGTTTTTTTTAAGTATACCTGTGTATGTATACCTAAGTTTACCTATGTATGAAGACAGGCTGAAGGAGTTAGGATTGTTCAGCCCGGAGAGGAGAAGGCTCAGAGGGGGACCTCATAGTAGCTGGGGGTGGAGTGTCCCGAAGGTAAGAGTTGCCTTGGAAGTGAATTTTTTGTTGAAAAAAATTATTGGTGACTATATGTTAATTTTAAAAATAGTGATGACTGACTTCCCAAGCACTGTAAAACTCGGTTGGTTGGTGTATGGATGAGGGCTGAAAATTTCCTCTGACAGAGATTAAATGAAGAGAGTAATGAATGAGTTGCTTTTATTGTATTTGGAAGCTTATTCTTACTTTATAGATAGTTTCTACTTGTTTTTTTGTTTTTTTTCTCAGTCTTTTAGTAGTAATGAATCTTGAAAGAAATGTGCTGGGCCTGTATTTAAGTTGATTTGGATAGATGCATCATACCCATTTTTCAAATTAACAATTGAAAAAATATTTCCCCATCCTCTTACTCTCAGTAAATGTAGTTGGCTGCTTAACATCTCTAAAGTTAATATCATGGTGTTTCCTAGAGGTTTTGTCTATTTATGCAAGCCTATTTTGTTCAGTAATTAATTATTGTTTTTGTTTTGTCAGCAGCCATGCAGCAGGTCCTGGATAACCTTACTGATCTGCCCACCTCAACAGGCGCTGAAGAAATAGACCTGATTTTTCTAAAAGGAATTATGGAAAACCCCATTGTAAGATCACTTGCTAAGGTATTTAAACTTGCTGCTCTGAGTAGCATCTGGATATATTTTCATTCTTAAAATACTGTGTGAACGTTGAGTGTGGATTGAGTTATTAATAATAGCTCTTATGGCCACTAGGTCTTACTATAAGACTTGAAGGAGCTCTTTAAGATGAGGATTCAGTATAATGTAATTTCTGTGCCTACTGATTTACTGTTCCGTGGAAGATTCAAGAGGAAGAAGAAAAAATCTGAGCCTTGAGAAATAATGTGGTAACTTTAGTTAAAAAGAAAACATCAAAATACTTGCAATTAGAAGCAGTTAGTTTTATTCAACATAGTCTCTTATATGCCTTCTGACTTCCAGAAGTTTTGCCAAAGATGAAAATAGAAAGTAACAACCTTTTTCTCCCATAGCATAATCAAGTTTTCTTCTTGTCTTTGACTCAAAACAACTTTCTGAGCAGCCCAATGTGGTATTCTCTTCCATACCCTTTCCAAGATCTCAGACAAATGCTGGGACCATTGGTTGTCACCTCTCTGAGACAAGCACTATCCTTTAGTTTTGGTCTTGCATTATGAAAATCTGTTGTTCCTCAATGACAACAATCAATTATAAATATGTCTGAGTATACTTTCTAAAAAAATCTTTGGATTCTATAATTAAAATATAGCTCATCTTGCTACTAGGATGTGCAGACAGTACAGTACAGCACAGCACCTACTTTTGCTCTAAAATAAACTACATTCATGGGGAAAAGCCAGTTAACTTAAATGTAGCCATCTCTTTAATGCCAACAGACATCTGAAAGCAATGTCCTCTAGGCAGGCATGAAATGCTCTGTAAAGCTAAAGGATTGTTGTGCAGGGATTTTGCTTGGTATAAAGATCTGGAAAGGGAAACTTCTCATAAGAATTCACTTAAGGATTTACTTCTGTTCTGCTCTTCAAAAAAATTACTTCTAAGTGGAAGATGCTGCATAGTAATAAACTTAGAAATAATGGATGTGTCTCATCTGGTAGTGAGATGACTGCAAGAGGGAAAAATTTGTGTACTGAATTTACTAGAGTAAATAAAAGCATTTTCTTACTTAGAGTTGTTTCCAGCTTCTGTATCTGCTGCATACATCATCTTTAATTTAATACTTATCGTGAAGAAAATGTTCATTGCAAAGCATTTTTTTCCCTATCAAGAATTTTTGCTTTAATGGGCAATTACAATTATGTGGAATTTAATGACTAGCAGATGTAAAAACGTGCTTGTAATGGGAAAAGGACTCTTAACTATAAACTTCCTTTATCTAGAGTGTTGAAAGGTTTTAATTGTGTTCATATAGCATGACCTTACATGTATTTTGCTTTTGTAATTACTTTGGAATTAAATCCCCAAAACTCAGTCCTAACCAGCAGAACTAAGTAAGGACAAGATCAAAATGACAGTATATTTCAGGAAGGATGTGTAGCACAAATACATCCATTTGTCTCTAAAAACACATAAAACTTGTTTTTCTGTTAGAAAAGACAATTCTCATGACCCTGAAATGAGAAAATGGTTTAAGCAGATTCATTTCAGACCAAGGCAGGAAATTAAAAGCTTTATAATTTTTCTTTAGTCAATTATTAAGACTAATCATTATGTTAAATTTCCACAAAAGGACAAAAAAGAAACTTAGAGAAATGTGCCATGAGGTCATACAAGCTTTATTTTTTTATATTCACTCCTTAAAAATAATAATAGTAATTAGTATAGTTTTTAGTTAGCTTATAATATTTTGCAATGCAAAATTTGGATAATCATTTAAGATTGCATTAAGTTCATTTGACACTTTTTCTGTCTAGAAAATAAAGGCACTGTGGTAGAAATTACAAACCTTTTCTTCAGGCAGGGTTCTTTTAGTTCTTTTTAGTTCAGCATTTCACTGTAAAATGCATTTTCCATCTTTACTCATATTATGTAGCATTTAGAACAGTTACTCTTTTTTGAAAACAGTTTTTGAATTTGGAACGTGCATGAATTTGACTCAGTTTTGCTACTGGGGGTGTTTAAGGACAAGCTGGATGAGGCACTGAGCAACTGGTCTAGTGGGAAGTGTCCCACTAGCTGATTTTTAAGGTCCCTTCCAACCCAAACCATTCTGTAATTTTTCTGATTGTTTTTAACTGTTCTTTTGAACCTCAAAACTTGAGCTTGTTTTCTGCAGAAACACTGTTGCTTTTAGTATTGGGGCATACAGTGCCAACAAATGCCTAACCCAGACCAGAAGTACATCTTGCGAGTAACCCATAAATATTAAGTCCTGCATTTAGGTGTCAGATTGTTGGAGGCAAAAGCCTCCTTACTGTTTGAACATTTGGCAAGTATAATAAGTATTGTGTGAATCAGGAGACCTGATTTGGCATCACTATTTCTGAAATGAGGAACTGAAATGAAAAGGAAATAATTGCAATAACCAAGTTAGGTATTCTATTATTTTAGAATTATTTGTACCACTCCATACTCCTCAACATATTATGAGATCAAGGGCTGTTGGGCTTATAAACTTCCTTTTCCCCAGTGGCTTTGATTTTGGGGTGAAGGATGAGGCTGTTTGTATTTCCATTATACTCTGTGTTAGTGGTAGTATTTTAAATAAAATCTGACTGAGAGAGAAGGTAACCTGCATTTTCTAACCTTACAAAGGTTTTACAGTTGGAGTATGTTTAAAAGTCAATAAATTGGTGTGTTTACACCAAGTGAACTTTAAAAGGAAGATATTGCTTGATGTATGAATTATGTACGTTATAGCATTTAGTTACTAAGGAGAATGTGTGCAAATTCCAGGCTTCTTATGACTTTATAATCACAGTCCTTTGGTTTTTACGTGTTGGTGTTGGAGAATGTTGGAAATGTCTTTCTCTATGCTAAGTTAAGTTTGTCTTTCCAGTGTTAAATCACTGAAATTCTATCTTATACATATGAAATAAAGCTTAACACTTGGATGATTGTAGGAAACAAAGTTTTCTGGCTTTAGCATAATTGTATTTCAGAGCACTGATAAGAAAGTAGATGTGTGTGCATACCTTCAAATTATATATATGGGAAGTATGAACACATGATCCACAAATATTTCTGTTATTTGTTGTGGTTTTATGTGCCAAAGTGATTGTTCTTTTTAGAATTTCTTGTTACTATGCTATTGTAGATAGCTCTTAATGGAATGTGTTGAGAATCTCTGTTATTTTTGGCTTCCTCTTATTTAATTTTATGATACAGCACTACCTGTAATAAATAAGTGAAGCGTTTGGATTAATGAAGTGTTGCTGAGCTCAAAGCTCCTAAACATTTCAATTTAAGTTATCTGCAATGTTTAGGAAAGGATTAAATCTCTAAAAAGAGATCAAAATGTTGCCATGGAGCTGCAGAATGATGGCTGAGGTTGGAGGTGGCCTCTGGAGGGCTTCTGGTCCAACTCCTGCTAAAGTAGGGCCAACTGGAGAGGGCTGCCCAGGATGACATTCAGGTGGCTGCTGAATATTTCCAAGGAGGACCCTCCAACCTCTCTGAGCCAACTGGCCCAGTTCTCAGTCATCCCCTTCACTCCTCTTTTCTCCAGTATGTCCAGAACTGGAGACAGTACTGCAGGTGTGGCCTCACTGGTGCTAAGTGGAGCTCAGCCTTCTGTCAAAGTTCCTCATGAAGCTCAGGATATTTTCAGCAGCCTCTACTGCAGACTTCTTTTAGCATTTCTTTTGGCTAAGCAGACTTTCCTTTAGAATTTATTGTTTCAGTTGTTTGATTGGAAGGAGCCTGAAGTAAATGTTTTTCTTGAAGACTTGATTTTTTTTCTGGGCATATCCCATATTTTCTTTTTTTTTGTCCTTCTAGAAAGTGCAATTGTACTTGGTTCTGAGACAGAAAATAGCCTTTGTGCTATACCATTCAGAGATGTGCATAGTATAGAAGCTATAGGAGGCAAGGACATAAAAGCATCTTTGAAAGGAGCTGCAGAATCCTTCAACAGTTATAAAGATAAAAAAATACAATTTGTACTATTTACAGGTTTTCTGCCTCTCCTGCTAAATGTTGCTCTAAGAAATTATTTTAAAGGTTTATTAATGGTAACTGCTTGAAATTTATTTACAGTACAGTCTCATATATTTAATCTTACAGGCTCATGAGCGACTGGAAGATTCTAAACTTGAGGCTGTCAGTGACAATAACCTGGAGCTGGTGAATGAAATTCTGGAAGACATCAGTCCCTTAGTAAATAAAGATGAGAACGTTGCAGAATTGGTTGGAATACTCAAGGAACCTCATTTTCAGGTGCCACCTTTTTGCTCTATGCTAACAACTGTATCAATGTCCACACATATATCTAGAAATAATAACAAAACAGAACCTTCACTGTAGCCAAGGTTAATATTTAGCACTCTGAATGAAAGGTAAAGTAGAAGCCATGTGGGGTTAAAAATGAGAATAATTTTGTTCATAGAATCATAGAGTTGGAAGGGACCTTCAAAGGTCATCTAGTCCAACTTCCCACCACGGGAATATTTTCATTTGTATAACAAACCCTAGTGGATTTTAATACATTTTGGAGTAATATTTGCTTTCCAATAACAATTCCCTGTAGACTTCATCCTTAGTGTTTCTAGGTGGTCTCTATCAGTTCCCAATACTGACCAGGCTGTGAACTGTGAAAACTAAATACAATATTCCTGCCTGCAATATTTTTCTCTCTTCTAACCAGTATTTTCATCTACTTGAGAACCTTACTACTTACCCTGTAGTACCTTTGTCTCTTTAAGAGACTTCAGATCTATTTCCAAAACACCTTTGTCCATATTATCAACTGTAACTACCTTGTTGCCATGCTTGGTTACTCTTTCAAAGAACTTAACTAGATTTGAGAAGCATGACTTTCCATTATTAAAGCATGTTGAGGTTTTCTCATGATCTGTTTTTTTCCAGTCATTCTTGTTTTTCATGAGAACTCTTTCAATTTATTTAGTATCAACACCAGACTTACTGCTTTGCAGTTTGTTGGCTCTTCCTTGGAAGTCAGTTTAAGAGTTCATGTAATGATTATTGTGTGCTGCTGCTTTCTCCATCCTGTTGAGTGAGTCGTGGGTACCTAAGAGAAATCAGCTATTTCTAGAGATTCTTTCTTTGTTTACTGCAAAACCTGGATGGTACAGAAAGAATTTGATGTGAAAGGAAGTTTGATGTTTAAGGTAGTTGAATGCTGCCCTGGAGAACTGACCTGTCATTCACTCTGTCAGAATTGAAATTCATGTAAAAAAAATTCACTGTCAGAATTAGAGTTGAGGTTTTCGCATGATCTGCTTTTTTCCAGTCATTCTGGTTTTTCATGAGAACTCTTTCAATTTATTTAGTATCAACACCAGACTTACTGCTTTGCAGTTTGTTGGCTCTTCCTTGGAAGTCAGTTTAAGAGTTCATGTAATGATTATTGTGTGCTGCTGCTTTCTCCATCCTGTTGAGTGAGTCGTGGGTACCTAAGAGAAATCAGCTATTTCTAGAGATTCTTTCTTTGTTTACTGCAAAACCTGGATGGTACAGAAAGAATTTGGTGTGAAAGGAAAGGAAGTTTGATGTTTAAGGTAGTTGAATGCTGCCCTGGAGAAATAACCTGTCATTCACTCTGTCAGAATTGAAATTCATGTAAAAAAAATTCACTGTCAGAATTAGAGTTGAGGTTTTCGCATGATCTGCTTTTTTCCAGTCATTCTGGTTTTTCATGAGAACTCTTTCAATTTATTTAGTATCAACACCAGACTTACTGTTGTGCAGTTTGTTGGCTCTTCCTTGGAAGTCAGTTTAAGAGTTCATGTAATGATTATTGTGTGCTGCTGCTTTCTCCATCCTGTTGAGTGAGTCGTGGGTACCTAAGAGAAATCAGCTATTTCTAGAGATTTTTTCTTTGTTTGCTGTAAAACCTGGATGGTACAGAAAGAATTTGGTGTGAAAGGAAAGGAAGTTTGATGTTTAAGGTAGTTGAATGCTGCCCTGGAGAAATAACCTGTCATTCACTCTGTCAGAATTGGAGTTTATTTAAAAAAAATTCACTGTCAGAACTAGAGTTCATTTAAAAAAAAAAAGGCAACAAAGTTGTTGTTTTGGTTTTTTATTATAATTATTTCATTTCTAAGTGCCTGTGGTTAGTCACATTTGCAGAAACAATGAGCAGTTTTGGCTGCTGCACACAGGCAAAAAGCAGAGAGCTACTTTCTTTTTCATAGTAGATGGGATGTGATTCAGTTTGAAAGCTTGAAATTATGGTGTATTTTTCAGCCCTTAATTTTGTACTTCCATTCCCCAGCTGGAGGCAGGCAGCAGAGGCAACTGGGGCCAAAGTAGCATTGTTTGGTTTAAGTGTTATTCTTTAACTGATAACGTAGTTACGACTGCTTTAGGGGAGCTTCTTGGAAAATTTGCAGACCAAATAGTGAATACAGTATTCTCTCTCTGAAAAGGAAACAGAGAACTAGCTACATAATGAAGAAATAAGTGTTACATTTTCTGCCTCATTTGGTGCAAGGAGGCAGATTCCACATTCTGCAAGAAGGGAGCTGTGAGGAAGGAAGGAAGGAAGGAAAAATGCAATGGCACTTGCAATTAGAAAAAATGTCATTTAAATCCTTTCTCCAGTTCAATAATTGTGTAAACAAGCCACCTTGACTAGACTCTTAAATTTCATGGACTGTTGTGTAACTGTTTTGGAGGCAGATTCTGTGTTTTACAAATAACTGATGGTACTTTACCACGGCATCATCTTAGTGTTGCAACCTGCCTCAGCATGCAAGCATCAAATGTGATAAAAAAGTTAGCTGTGCCATAGCTAATATGAATTTAGCATCTAGTGCCAAAAGTACTCCATTAGAGAACTTAATCCCTTGCATATTTTTCTAAAAGAACATTGGGAAGGGACTGGCCTCTGGAGTACAGATGCATTTGTGGTTATTCTACTACCTTTGGCTTTCTCTTCTCCTCCTCTTCTTACTTCTCCTTTTATTCCTTTATCTTTCTTCTAATAGTTAGCTTTGTGATGGCTAATCATACTTTTAAAATGCTTCATTTAGAAAAGCAGTCTGAAGCTCTCTCCTAGATGGATCTTAATTTGTAGGGATATTTTTCCCACACCTTCATGCTTCCTCTGATTTCTCTAAAATCTTAAATGATTTCCTGCGTTTTCCAGGACAGCCTTGAAATTCTCTTCTTCTCACATGTATATTAGTGGCCTGTAGTCCATTTATTAACTTCTAATATTTAAACAGTGTAATTTAAGCAGTGTAAGTGGAGAAGAGTAGCATATATTTAGTGTATAAAAGAGAAACAGAAATAATTGAAGTACTTTTGAGGCCTAAAGTACTTAGGAATGGAGTCCTGAGTTCAAGAAAAACCATGGGGTTGTTCTGTTCTTGTATATTCCCCTTCACTCCTGTCCCCTGTTTTCAATTTAATTGTTCCTTTAGATACCAGTTGGAGAAGTAGTTACTATACAGGGCAGGCAGTGCCTCATAACATACAGATTGTGTTGAGATTTTTTTTGGGGGGAAAAACAAATTTTGAATTTGAACTTGGCTTCGTGGCTGTAGGTGACCTTAGATGTTTAATGTTCCTTTACTTACTACATTTTTAATTACTATCAACAGAATGCTACTGTAAAGCAGTCAGTATATTCTAAATTCATGGATGACTTTATGACAGGGGACCATACTGCCTGCCAGGGGACTGTATATCCATTGTGCAGTACTTCTTATGATACACAGAGTTCTTCTAAATGTCCTATTCCCACAAAAACCCTGTCAATTTTTCCACAAGAACCTTTCTACAGTTATCCAACCCCAGATGGCCAGCTGGTGCTGTTTACATGCCATGTGGAGGAAACTCTCAACCATTTTATGGGTGTTGATCATTCAGTCCATGTTGTTTTGCATGGACTTTGGCAGTGGTTTTGTAATCATTCCAGCACTAACATGAGAAAGGGCTGATTCCATAGGAGCTCTAGAACTGCAGGAGGACAAGATACAGCATTATTCCATACCATAAGAGAGAAATGAGCCTTAAGTTCATGTGATTGCATTTCTCAGATCATGCTAGTGGAACCAAAAGGTAACTTAGCTCTGTAAAAACTAGGAGAGTAGGTTGGCAGTGGATATGGAAGCATGGCCTCTGTTGCTTTGTGTAAATGTTCTCCAGGACTGCCTACCATGACTCAGCTGGCTGGAAGCAGTCTCGTAAAACTGGTAAAAAAATTTCTTGAGTTTCAGAACTGAGAGTTAGATGTGAGAGGGTAGTAAGTTATCTATGGCTTGTTTTAAGGAGACATAACTATTTTCCTCAAAGATAGTACCTGACAGTCCTTCTGTGACTCAGCCATGGCTCAGGCAAATTGTTTTTGTGGCTGAGAGAGGTTAAGTAGCAGCTGAAAGAATTTGTGCTTATCCATAAAACTGAGTGAATAAATGGAATCAGCATGCAAAATGGGATCAGATTTGAGAAATGCAGGATCTTTTAATTTGAAAAGGTTGACACAGCCTGTTATCTCAGTAGTCTTTTTTTGACTGTGGATCATATTATAACCCACAAATTATATGACTCTTAAGAGCAGGAAGAGGCTGTACAAGCAGGGTTTCTTGTCCAAGGCTCTGAGAGAAATCTAGTAGTTTGTGGTCAGAAAGTTTGGGAACAATTTGTTCTCACATATCACTAAAAGAGAAGACTGGAAGTGTCATAGTTTGCTTGGGTTTGATAGTGGTAATGCATTAAAATGTGTACTTGGTGCTAGTTGCTTCATTTTGGAAACACGGAAAGATCAGAAAATGCTGCTTGCAAACACTGGCAAAGAGAGAGATCTGTCCCGATTTCTGGATTGGATGAGTCTTGGATAATGAAGAATTAGAAATTGCTACCATCTGACAGCTGCTTGATTTTAATAAACGATTGTATTTCCCATTTAATTTGATTTGGTTTCTGTCTACAGTATCAGAGCAGCCACAATAAGCAGCTGTCTTCACAGTCTTAATGGCAGGGGTAGAATCAGTGAATTTGTATCTCCTTCTAACCTCAGCCTGAAGTCTCAGCAGAGCTTTTGTGTAATGGGCAGATTAAAATGTCTGTTCAGGTTTGTGACACTTGGAGACCTTGCATGTTGAGCACTGCACTAATTTAGTAAGGTTGCATAAGTTTTAGGTTTAGAGGTGTCTAACAGAGGGATGGAGCCGACTGCCTAGAAAAAAAAATTACATTTGCTTATGTGGCTATAGGATGTCCCTTTTCCTCTTTAGGCCAGAAAGGCTCCACTGTCTAAAACAAGGTTGATCTTGTTTGACCTGAGTGTATTGTCTTATCAACCTTTTCTGTATGTTTTATGAGAAAATTAGTCTACATTTCATTGCATTTCCAAGATGTTTGTTTATATTGCCTCCTTTTACTTTGTACTTACATCTAGGGACTGATGAAGACACCACTAACTATAAAGTATCATCTCTTGTCTTCCAAAAAGTGAATTGTGTCAACTTGGATTCTTTTGGTGCTGAAAAATTCTGCCTTGTTTTTATGTAAGCAGAAAGCACTCATTCTGCAGATTGCTAGAAATCCTTGCACACCTGTAATTATCCAAATTACTGTGGGGGAAAATTTTGTGACATTAAACACAAGTTTAATGTCTAATGATGAGTTATCTTCATATTTTTTTGCTGTGGGTTGGTTATTTACTTTCACCATTTGCTCATTGCTGTCTCATTAGATGAAAGACAATATTAGATAGTCTTTTTTCCATCTTCTTCCCTGCAAGATCACACATTCCTCCCAAATTCCTTATGCTTTCCCTAGAATTCCTTAAGCAGAAACACTTGTTTTTACAAAAGAAAAGGTTATTTGACATGACAGAAGGTTTTTCAGTGCATCTGAACACTTGTATGTCACTTTTTGTTCCATTCTATGTGAAGCAAGAGTTTTATATGATCTAGTCCCAAAAGGGCAGATGCAGTGATTATTCAGCACTAAATCCTTTTGCAAATGTTTAATTCATGATTTTAAAAAAAGGCTTTGTTCCTTTGCAGTCACTCTTGGAAGCACATGATATTGTGGCTTCAAAATGTTACGATTCCCCTCCTTCTAGCCCAGAAGTCAATAATTCTTCAGTGAACAACCAGATTGTTCCAGTAGATGCTATCCGTATCCTTGGAATTCACAAAAGAGCAGGAGAACCTCTGGTAAGTAATTGGAGATAAGTGCAGCTTTAAATTAAAGTGCAAACATTTGCATGTATCTGATTCCTTGCATTGTGTTTTAATGAATTCCATTAATGTGTTGTGTTATTTAGTTGAGTGATAGGATCAATATTGAGAGGTTGAAATAAGAAGATGCTTGTGTGTGTCTGTCCTGTTCTCCATTAAAAAAATGATGGGATAGTGGATGTGCTGAGCAACTTGCTAGGATACCTGACTCATACAGCAGTCCTGATAGAAAATGACAGGAATTCATGCAGTGAAGTGCAACACCTTAGTTGCTCAGTCATATGAAAGCTTCATCTGAAAGTACTTGTGTCACCTGGTGCACATCTGTGTATTAGGGACTCTCACACTGTCACAACTATTCCTGTCTGCTTTAATTGAGGTATAAAAAACATCCCATAAATGTATATTTTTCTTGAGAGAATGGCAAAATCAAATTGAAATTCAAAGAACAGCCAATTCTTGCAGCCAAGAAGGCCAACCAAATCCTGGGTTGCATCAGGAGAAGTATGACCAGCAGGTCAAGAGAGGGGATTTTGCCCCTCTACTGGGATCTGGTGAGGCCCCACCTGGAGTTACTGTGTCCAGTTCTGGAGCCCTCAACACAGGAAGGACATTGAGCTGTTGGAGCAGGTCCAGAGGAGGCCACAAAGATGGTCAAAGGGCTGGAGCAACTGCCCTATGAAGACAGGCTGAAGGAGTTGGGGTTGTTCAGTTTGGAGGAGGGAAGGCTCCGGGGGGGACCTCAGNGAGGTGTTTAAGGCCAGGCTGGACAAGGCACTGAGCAGCCTGATGTAGTGGGAGGTATCTCTGTCTATGACAGGGGGGTTGGAACTCGGTGATCTTTAAGGTCTTTTCCAACCCAAACTGCTCTATGATTGCCATCATGTCCCTCTTTCAGGGTGTTACATTCAGAGTTGAGAACAACGATCTGGTAATAGCACGAATTCTTCATGGAGGAATGATAGATCGACAAGGCCTTCTGCATGTAGGTGACATTATTAAAGAGGTGAACGGCCACGAGGTTGGAAACAATCCAAAAGAATTGCAGGAACTGCTGAAAAATATCAGTGGCAGCGTCACTCTGAAGATCCTCCCCAGCTACAGAGATTCTGTTATTCCTCAACAGGTCAGTAGCACGTTTCTGATAATTCTTTCAGTAGAACTTGTGCTTGGTGCTTAATCACATAAGATTAACATCTTGGGTTAGACACATTTTGATTATTTTGTTTATTTAATGCTAGCAGGAAGGCTAAAATGTGTTCATCTTGTGTTCACCTCTTAATTTCACATGTTGGAAATGGGTTTTATTCAATAGAATGCCACTTCTATTATTTTATATCTGCCCAAAAAGCATTCTAATTAGTATCTAAGATAAGCTTTTCCATGCTACATATAAGTTTCTTTGACATCCTGTAATGTCTGATGACCTAATCACAATCACTCTGAACTGCAGTGAACTCATGTTGTTAACATCATCATTGTCCAAGCAATCTTGTTCCATCAAACACATTGAATTCAACAGATGAGATTGAACTCCCTGACTCCTTACCCTTTTGTTGTTGCTGTAGGCAGTCCATTTCTTCACTGCAGAAGTAACTTTTTGCTTTAAATTATTGCATCTTTGTGAGATGGTACTTCAGGCAGTGGGTCTCAGTGCCTGGGACTGTAATAGACTGTGCTTCTAGTGGGGATATGCAAAGGGAATGGGCTTTATTTGAGGCAGGTTCTCTGCTTCCTCCCCTCCTCAGCCTGATAGGAAAAGGTCAAAGATGTTTCCATCCTACTGATTCATCTTACTGGATTTTACCCTGCATCAAAATTGAGTCTTAAGCAGCCACATATCATGCTTATTTTAAAACATCGAATTTGTGGTGAAATCAGTTCTCAAGGTTCCACAAGCCTCAAGGAGAGTATTTACATTCTGAGAAATTTGTGTATTTTTAAGTGATTTAAAGTAAGAACACTAAATGAGTTGTATATTCTGAAATGCAAAAATTTTGTATATTGTAATATATTGTCCAAAAAGAACAGTTGGGTTTTTATTTTTATCATGAAGCTCCTTCAGCCAAGTTTTGCAGATTATTCTGTCCTCTCAGCTGGTATGTGCCATTTTCTCTATAGATTATTACATTTTACTTGCCAAATGCTTTGATTGTGTTAAACTTTTTATGCTGTGAGAGAAGACATGACTTCATTTGACAAATAAATTAGTGGTAATGTGTTTTACAATGTTTAAGCTCTGTTAATTTTTCCACATTTCAGGTTTTTGTGAAGTGTCATTTTGATTACAATCCATACAATGACAACCTCATCCCATGCAAAGAAGCAGGTTTGAAATTCTCTAAAGGAGAGATTCTTCAGATTGTAAACCGGGAAGATCCAAATTGGTGGCAGGTTGGTAAAAAGACTTTAATACCATAAAAAGTTTCATAAATTATCTCAATGATAGACTCTGTAGGTTACAATCTACTTCCATTTAACAGCAGATGTGAGAAAAAAGCATTTGCAGTGGAACATATTACTCTCTCAATATCAATACGTTACCAATTGAAGTACCAGAGAAAATTGAATTGTATAAATCCTAAGTAACACTCAGTTTGCTATTACTGCTGGTTTTTTGGTCTGTCTTTTCATATCATAAGCCTAGACATTCCAAAATCAGTTCCAGTGGACAATTTCTAGCACAGAGCCTCAGGCTGACTGAGTTAATTGTGTTAAGCCTTCCCTGGCAGTGACTGTGGAAGAAGTGGACCCCTTCCTGAGTGCTCCAAGTTGAGGAGAGAGGGAGGATTAACCCCGTGGATGTGAAGAGGGGTGAGAATTAGGGATTTGGAGAAGCTGTATCTTATTTCCATCCTGATGGTCAATATAATATGCATTTAACCAAAGTGCTTGTCACTGCTTCAAATATGAGCAGTTCACCCTGCTGTAAGGCTGTATTTCTACATTCTGTCCTTCAGGAGGAAGATAATCCACAGTGCTTGTGCAATTATTTTTTTCCTAAGACACTGTACACACTATGAAATGTCAGTGCCCTTGAAGGTGGGACACGTGAAGCTGTAAGAAACATTTCTCAGCTGAGATACTCGAAATTGCAAGTGGCAATTTATGCAAAGAGTTTAGCATTATTAATTTCCTCTCCTACCCTTTGCTAGATAACAGGCAATAATGAGCCAAATATCACTGAAGAGCAATATACAAATGACTGCTTTAAAAGCAACAAAAAAATTCAGCTGTTGCTGAATTCTGTTGCTTGTCAGTGGCAGTCACTCAGGAAAGAGACTAAAAACTGTAAGGGAAGACAGAAAATGTATTGATGCCAAGTTAATTAGTTTCAGAAGTGAGACACTTGAGGACTGTGAAGCAGCCTGACATTTCGCTTGCATGCTGTCTTCTCTATTGCTTTTCAGATTATCCAGTTGTAACCTGTGGGAGTCCAGGGGAAATAAATCTCACCCACTCCATCAGTGGCAAAAATGAAAGGTGTTAAACCAGTGCAGTGTGTTGCAACATAGAATCATAGAATAGTTTGGGTGGGAAGGGGCCTTAAAGATCATCAAGTTCTAACCCCCCTGCCATAGGCAGGGACACCTCCCACTACATCAGGCTGCCCAGTGCCCTGTCCAGCCCGACCTTAACTCCTCCATAGAGGTATGGCAACAGAAATGCTAGATGGTTACTGAAAATTGTAAAAAAACCCAGTGAGTTATAAATAAAAGCAAACAAGTTGAAAAGCAAACGGGTGCTGTCAGCAGCAGAGAGGCCCATCAGTTACAGAGAAGGAAAGTGTAGCATTTCATAATTATGTGTGTTTTTGTGGGTGTTAATCACAGAATGGTTTGGGTTAGAAGGGACGTTAAAAATCATCTAGTTCCAACCGGACACCTCCCACTAGCCCAGGTTGCTCAAAGCCCCATCCAGCCTGGCCTTAAATCTTTCCAGGGATGGGGCACCCGCAGATTCTCTGGGCAGCCTGTTCCAATGCCTCATAGTAAAGAATTTCTTTAGGCTTATTAACAGTTAAGCTTCCTGAGAACTGAGCTTGCCATTCAAGTTTGTTTTTTTTTTTAATAGAGAATCTTAGCCAAATATTCCTTATTAGGACTGAATTGACTAAGATTTTAAATCTGTTGGTGCAAAAGCCAGATGAGGTGTGTGTTAATGGCATGTGATATAATAGTGGAGGTGCATTGGAGCCACTTTGGCCCAGCTCAAGAATACAAAGTAAGAGTGCTGTGTACTAGAAAGTGTGGAGCTTTCTCACTTGGGAATCCAATGTCTGGAGCCACAGAAATCCACTTAGGATTTTAATGCCAGAGGTTTATAGCTACAGGAACTTTCATTATTGCTTCCCATTATCTTAGAACTTCTGTATTTTTTGTTTCCTGAATTCTAATACACAGTGGCAAGGTGTTGTTACTCTAAGTCAGGACTTCAATATTCACATCTGAGTTTGGGTTTCCAAGTCTTGGAAGTTAATATATCAAAGTCTTGGTGGTGAATGTATCAATACTTACCACTGAGGAGAAACCCTGTCAGCTTGAAAGTCACTCAACACCACATTGATGAGAAAAATGCTTCTTACAAGTAACCTATGATTTTTTTTTAAATTTTCCCCAGGCCAGTCATGTCAAAGAAGGAGGAAGTGCAGGACTTATTCCAAGCCAGTTCCTGGAAGAGAAGAGAAAGGCCTTTGTGAGGAGGGATTGGGACAACTCAGGTGAGATTTAATGAATTTCAGGGATAGATTTTTTGCTCTGCCTCTCATTGTTAAACTTTTCCTGCCTTTATAGATACCAGAAAACTCATGTGTGAGAATCCACAGCATATTGTGAAATGCTACTTACTGTATTTTGGCTTTGACTGAAGGACAAAGTGTGAAGTCTCTGCTTAGTCTTCATAGATTTATGAATTAGTTTTGCCACCTGCTGATGAAAAGCTATATGAGGTGGAAAAGGCATAAGAATCAGCTCTTTTTATTTTAAGTTATATTTTTATGGTGTACACTAAAGTTAATACAATAAACACATTTTATGGATTATTTTCTGATGCTTTTTACAAAGCTTTCTAAAAAAATTTTTTTTTCTATGTTTGTTTTTCATTTCTTACTGTTCTATTTGATGTCTGTGAAAAATAGAAGGGGATCTGCCCCAGAGTATATAAAATTCTAGAATAGTCCTTACGAATTTAATTAGATTAAATGTGTATATATTAAATAAGCCTTGGAAAAACACATTTAACAAAAGTAAGTTTATTTAAATTTTTATTTCTAGGGCCTTTCTGTGGAACAATAAGCAGCAAAAAGAAGAAGAAAATGATGTATCTCACCACAAGAAATGCAGGTATATCTTAGTATTTTGTATTAATCCAAGTTTTCTGAGCTTCTCAACTTGCAGAGTTGAGTATTTCCAAAGCTGGAAGTAAAATGCTTGATTCTTAAGTTGATAGATCAGATAGTTTTCATGATTTCAAAGCAATAGTGACAAGTGGAGATACGATGGTGCCCAGTACATTTTTGCTTGGTGGAAAGCAGAGAACTGTGAGTTGAGAGGAAAAGAAAGGTGGAATCTCTGTTGCCAGCAGGTTGAGGTGAGGGATGTGATCCTTCCCCTTTACTCAGCCCCAGTGAGGCCACACCTGAAGTCTACTGGGTTTCTCCCCAGTGCAAGAAACATGAATTTATGAAGATAATGAGGGACTGGAACATCCCTCCTGTGAGGAGAGGCTGAGGGACTGCTCTGCCTGGAGAAATACCTGAAAGGAAGGTACAAAGAACCAGGCTCTTCTCAGAGGAGCCCAGTGACAGGAGCAGAGGCAACAGCCAACATCACAGGACACCAGGAAAACACTTTTTTGCACTGTGAGGGTCACTGAGCTCTAGAACAGTTTGTCCTGGCTGGGGAGGCTTCCTCCTTGGACATATTCAACATGACCTGCTTCTGGGCATCCATTTCCAGTTGGCCCAGACCCTGGTCCTTTTCAGTCTCACCCATTTTGTCACTCTCTGAAAGCTCACTAATTGCTAAACACACTTTTCTCATTCTCATCAATCTCAAATTTTCTCCTTTGAAGTAAAGGTAAAAAAAATATGACTTTATGCTGCCCAAGTTTGAATACCATTTGAATTCAAATGTGTTCTATTGCTCTACAGTAGGAACAGGTTGCCCAGGGAGGTTGTGGATGCCCCCTCTCTGGAGGTGTTCAAGACTAGGCTGGACAGGGCACTGGGCAGCCTGGTCTAGTGGAAGGTGTCCCTGTCTATGGCAGGGGGGTTGGAACTCGATGATCTTTAAGGTCCCTTCCAACCCAAACTATTCTATGATTCTATGATTGCTTAATTTTATTTTTTTTCTTAAAGTATTGTGTTTTAACTGTTTTCTGGTGCATTTCTCCATATAGAATTTGATCGTCATGAAATCCAGATCTATGAGGAAGTGGCTAAAATGCCTCCTTTCCAGAGGAAGACACTGGTCTTGATTGGGGCCCAAGGAGTGGGGCGAAGAAGTTTGAAGAACAGGTTCATAGTGCTGAATCCTACCAGGTTTGGAACGACAGTGCCATGTAAGTTGTCACTGTTCCTATTGTAATATGGTTCTGTGAGTCCCTAATTATCTGTAAAATACCTGCTATTTATCCCAGTGATTCCGGGTGGGAGTAATTTTGCTGCAGTATAAAAGTTGTACTGAGTGGGAAAACAAAAGGCTCTTCCTCTTCTCAGGCAACTGAACTAACAGATGATGACAGTGAAAATATTTGCAACTGGCAATTAAGAGCTGGGGATGCTGCAGGAGAGCTATTTTTGCATGTGCACTATTTCAGTATGCTGGGTTTGTTCTGTGACACTCAGCAGCAGTTCCTGAGGGGATTCTAGAAATTTCCTTGTAGTCCTCTAAGGAACAGCCAGAGGAGTTTCTCAGGGCTGATTTTTAGCTTCTGGTCTGTAGAAGCACCCTGAGTATTAGTAAAAATACCTAGAAATCTATGAGAAAATAAAAAGACTTCCACTAAAACTGAAGTGTTTGTGATCTCCAAGTTCTAGATGATAATCTGATGTTTTAATACATCAAGCTCATTATCTTTTAATTTTCTCCCTATGAACTTCAGGAAAAAAAACTCCTCCCTTACTGAAGTGCCCATTCACAAAATCTAATTTTTTTTTTTTTTCAATCTCCCTCCCTCTGAGTGCTGAGCAGAGAAATCCACCCTTGCTGCATTGTTGTTCTGCTTGCTTTTCAGAATTTCAAACCCAATCTCCTCATTTCTGTTTTCAGTGGGCAAGAAGTAGAGCAGATTGATAATAGAGGAGGGGGGAAAGGCCTTCCAGATAAATTGTGCAACATGGGAAAACCAGTTTCTCTCATTTGTTCAATCTCTTAACACCAAAACTGGCCAGGGCACAAAGAACTTATGAATAAGAACAGGGTTGACCTCTCAGTGCTAAAGAAATCTTCCCCTGGGAATCTCATTGTTTTATATTGATAAAACAATAAGAAACTTCAATTACTTCTAAAATTCTTTACTTCTGTGCAAAATAAACCCCTAGAAATTACTGTTTTCCCTAAAATACTATCTAGATGCTTAAATGCATGTAAGTAATGCAGAGCAGTGTTAAAATTTGTTTGCTTGAAGCTTCTGAATGCTCTTCAAAGGCATAAAAATTAACTTTTCCACCCTAGCCATCTGTCAGTCTAGCCATGCACATCCAGGACTTTATTGTATATAGAATATCCTCCCTATTTTATATTTTGATATAAGCAAGGTAATCTCAGTCAGCCTCAGTTTTGTAGATTAGAAAAAAATTCTCCTAGTTATTCACAAATGAATGTGGGGGGCTGAGGGAGTGGTTTGGTTGGGGTTTTTTTTTGTTTTGTTTTTGGAGAAGCATGTCATTGGTGTTGAGTTTTAATCTATGAAATAGTGCTGTGGTTTTGTTCTTCAGTCTCAGTACTCAACTCTGACTGTAAGCTGTTACATCTCACTCTCCAATGTTTATTTTCTAATTATATTAGCTGTTATAGTTTCAATCTTTCTGTTCAAATTAGATGTTGTAGTAATAACCTTTATTGCCAATAGCTTCAGTAGGTCATTTCTCCTGGGATTCATGCCTTCTGTAGTGATGGAGATGATAGGAATTGCTGGAAGGAGGAGAAACCTTTCCATTTGGATTACCAAGTGGTGATAGGACACTAAGTGCTGATACAAGTATTACCAAAGGGATCCATTCACTCTTAATGTTAATGTGTTCTAGAGATCAAAATCTAATTAAATGTAAGTAGCAGGCAGATAATATGATGGTAAGGCAGCAAAGTGGGTGATAATCTGATTTTATTTTTCTTTATTTAATTTTATTTTCACTTTCTTGGTTAAATAACGTCTGTACTACACAGTCTATCCAATACTCAAGATACCTGCTAATGTTTTACTTAAATATTGGCTTTAATCTTTGTGCTGAATTTGCCTTGATTCAAAAAGGGTAAGTTGTTCTGAGAAGCAGTGTTGGCCACTCTCCATTAGAATTAGGCTGCTTCTGATATTGAAGCCAACTTTTTTTTAGAGCTGGCTCAGGTAATTCTACCCTGAATAACAGGGCAAATACTGTGAGCAATGTGCTGATGTTTGGAAGAGAAAGGTGAGGGCAGATTTTGATGCCTCCTCAGGTATTTTCAGAAGTGTGTTTGGCATTTCAGAGTTAAATTTCTGTTTGATTTCCAAGTCACTTAAATAATTATTTTATTAAATAAGTGGCCAAAAGGATGATTTGGAAATGTATTGTATGATGAGCCAGCAAAGGCATCCTGGGGTGTATTAGGAGTGTGGGCAGTAGGTGGAGGGAGGTTCTGCTCTGCTCTGCCCTGGTGAGACCACATCTGGGATATTGGGTCCAGTTGTGGGCCCTCAGTTCAAGGACAGGGAAATGCTTGAGTGCAGAGACACAGAGATGATGAAGGGATTGGAGCATCTCCCTTCTGAGGAAAGGCTGAGGGAGCTGGGGCTCTTTAGATTGGAGGAGACTGAGGGGTGATTTTATTCATGTCTATAAATATGGAAAGGGTGAGTGTCAGGAGGATGGAGCCAGGCTCTTCTCAGTGACCTCCAATGACAGGACAAGGGGCAGTGGGTGCAAGCTGGGACACAGGAGGTTCCACAGACATATTAGAAAAAACTTTTTCACAGTGAGGATGAGTCCCAGGCTGCCCAGAGAGGGTGTGGGGTCTCCTTCTCTGGAGACATTCAGATCCTGCCTGGGCACCTTCCTGTGTGGCCTGATCTGGGTGTTCCTGCTGTGTCAGGGGATTGGACTGGATGATCTTCCAAGGTCCCTTCCAATCTCTGACATTTCCTATTGCTCCTTTGAAATCATTATCACAGAACAAGTAAATGAGTGAGTAAGCAACATATAGGAAAGAGTGGAAATAAAAGGGAACAGAAGGAGCTCTGCTCAGTTTTGAAACATGCATTAGAATAATGCATGTTATTGAACAATTTATATTACACTGTATTAATATATATTGTACACTCGCTACTAGGGAGTACAGTCTCTTGCTTGCATTCCAAATATAAAAAGAAAATAATCCATTTATATTCTAAATTGTTTGTTTAGTTACTTCAAGAAAACCCAGGGATGATGAAAAGGATGGGCAAGCGTACAGATTCGTGTCACGAGCTGAAATGGAGACGGATATCAAAGCTGGCAGGTATTTAGAGCATGGAGAATACGAAGGAAATCTTTATGGCACTAAAATTGACTCCATCATTGAAGTTGTTCAGACGGGAAGGACCTGCATCTTGGATGTGAACCCACAGGTACAGCATTCCTAACCTCAGACTGCAGGTGGAGGGGT